>JAAGNO010004254.1:24809-74283 GCA_033439905.1 Ceryle rudis | reverse complement strand
ACGTTTGCTCTTCTTCTAAATTATGTTGAGGTTTATAAAGTTAATTACATGAAATTCATATACAGGTTTAAAAAACAAGGATTTAAATATCATTAAACTAAACCCAAGAAGTTTTGAAATTACTCATTACACTTTCATACCATTTTAATATTTAACACAAAAGTTTACCAATTTATTTTGTTATCTTAAGAAGACTTATGTCTGAATTTATTCACTAAGTCCTTGAAAATAGATGTGTATATGCTGATGTGTATGTAAAAAACAGATCATCTAGATGTAAGAGTTTCTTAATAATTACAAGAGGAGACCTCTGACCAATTTGTAATCATGGTCATAGGTTGTTTACTTAAATCACTGTATTAAATGGCAAGAATAAGGATTCTTTGATTCCAGAGAGTTAGTATGCGGATTTAAACAAGTGAGCAATTTTCTAATTGTTTCAAATGAGATAGCATTTCATAGCTCCCCTCATGCCTATGGAAATTTATGTTCACATCTTTTCCTCAAATAAAGCCGAGATTTTAAATATTGGAAGACTTTCTGATTCTTCAGGTTAATGCAAATATTCCATAGAACAAGAGTCAGTGTAAGTGCCTTACTGACCATAACATTCTTTCTGATGATAAAGGCATGAAACTGGACAGTGGAGAGGGCAGCACAGGTAGCAGAAGCAGTATAGCAGAGTATACAATTTCACTGGGAGGCAGATTGCTTACTTCTAAATTGCATAACTTTCTGCTCATGCTAAGGAGACATTATAATTTAATTAAATTACTATTAAGAAAAAAATATTAAACCTTTGCTCTGGCATCTGCTTTGTCATCAGCCTTTGCAGCCAACAGCATGAGTCTCAATATTAAGGTAATAGTCAGAGGAAACTGGCCTTTCAACTGAGGTACGTTGGATTTCATAAGTCTTTCAATTTTGGACAGTGGGATGTCGTAGAAGAAGACATTACCAATCATATCTTGTCCCCGTCTTCCAGCACGTCCTGACATCTAAGGATAAAACATTTAAAATTATGTTATGAAAATAACAACATTATTAATTTTTAAGTAAAATATACCTAAGTTGTATATACTGGCATAACCTATGCAGTTTTAAAGCATTTATGCAGAATTATTAAAATAAATTGTGCAAAATGCATTATACCTCAAATATTCTGGTTTACAAATTTGGTGGGTTTATTTACTTTTTTAAATATGAACTTCCAAATTTGATAGAAGACTTAAACGTGGGCCAGCATACTTAATTTCTCTCAAGTGTCTTTCTAACATTTGTATTTCTTCAAGGTAAGTTTTAACTTAATTTATACTGATACATCATCTTTGTTTTCCAGTTACATTTAGCTGTGAATTACTTCTGGGTAGATTTGGGGCAGAGGTAGTCTCAGTATGAATAAAGAGCAGAAAATATGAATAAAGAGTAGAGAGAAGCTTCCTAAGGATGTATTCCCCTGCTTGGATCACCTGTTCTTGGTCAGGTCCATTGTGGGGACTCGCCCCTTGTACCAAATGATGTGACAAAGCTGGAGTCATATCATTTATGTGCAGCAGAAGGGAGATGCACGTAGCTCCAGCTACAGCACATATCCACTCACACTCTGACTCAGAGTTACCTGCCAGATATGCCATCAGCTGGACCTGGTGTATATGTTCTCCTGAACCAGATGCAAACTGAAAGCACTTAATGAAAATACAGGTTTGAGAAGCAGCACAAGAGAAGGAAACAGGGGCTAATGAAGAGGTTACAGTCTCTCAGCCCACCCAGTAAATTGAGCCATGACTGGAGACATTCTGCTTTATTGCATTTGCAACCTCATCTACACACTGCTGTGTTGCATTGCATGGAGTGCCAATTCACGATGGAAGGAATTCAATGTCCCTATTAATCCAGTCAGCAATCTTCCTTTTTCTCATTACATCCCCACTGTACATTCTTAGGGCATATTCTTCACACATTTGTACAAATCTTGCTAGAGCAAAAGAGCTTTTGTCTTTCCTGCTCCTGTAATAGAAAGCTGATTTTATGTCTTTAATTCCCTGAGCAATTATAATAGTTCCATGACTGAAATAGGTCTTTTGACATATTTTATTTGTGAACTGTCAGTTCTGAAACATTAGTAAAATCACCTTAGCTAAAACTATTATTGTCACGAAAATGAGCAGCTAAAACTCAGAACATACCCAGAAGTTTATTTAAAAAAAAAGACATTTTTTCTGAATTTGTGTGCGATGACAGCTACACGTGTACTGTTCTTGTAATAAAAGGTAGGCGTTCTATTTCCATACCTGTCTGTAATTTAGGGCATCTAGAAAGACAGAATCTTCAGCAAAGACAACAGATTTACATGGCATATTGATTCCTAGAGCAAGTGTTGAAGTAGCTGTGACTACCTATAAAATATCAAACACATTGTATCTGTTAGAAATGGCAATATCCAATTAAAAAAAACAAACACCTGTAATAGCCAATTTAAATCACAACAGGAATTTTACTATATTTTTTCATATAGCTAAACCTTAATCTAATTAATTTAACAGACCTATGAACATACATGAATTTTACTCTTTAGTGTAGTTCACAGAGCCACTACCTATGCATATATTTTTTTTTTATCCTGAAAGTTTATACCACATCTTTTATGGAACAAAAATTTAAATACTATTGAAATTGAACACAAAAAGAAATATTCTATGAGGACAGTAAAAAATATCATCATTCCATACAACTCATTTAACTAAAACATGTTCAGTTGGCTGCTGCAGTAAAAGACAATAAAAATCTTTCTATAAATACATTAAAAACAAAAGGAGGACTAAGGGGAATCTCCATCTATTGGATACTGGGGAAACAGTGACCAAGGATGAGGAAAAGGCTGAGGTAATGAATCCCTTCTTTGTCTCAGTCTTTAACAGTAAGACCAGTTGTTCGCCAAGTGCCCAGCCCCCTGAGCTGGATGACAGGGCCAGGGAGCAGAATGAAGCCCCCATAATACAAGGGAAAATGTTCAGTGACTTACCACACCACTTAGACACACACAGGTCTGTGGGGACAGATGGGATCCACCCAAGAGTACTGAGGGAGCTGGTGGAAGTGCTCACTGAGCCACTTTCCATCATTTATCTGCAGTCCTGGCTAATCAAGGAGATCCCAGCTGACTGGAGCTTAGTAAATGTGACATCTACAGGAAGGGCCAGAAGGAAGATCTGGGGAACCACAGGCCTGTCAGTCTCTCCTCAGTGCCAGGCAAGGTTGTGGAGTAGATCATCTTGAATGACATCATGTGGCACATACAGGACAACCAGGCCTAGTCAGCATGGGTTTATGAAAGGCCAGGTCCTACTTCACTAACCTCAACTACTTCTATGACAAGGTGACCCACTTAGTGGATGAGGGAAAAACTGTGGATGTTTTCTACCAGGACTTCAGTAAAGCTTTTGATACCATTTCCCACAGTATTCTCCCAAAGAAACTGGCTGCTCATGGTCTGGACAGGTGTATGCTTCACTAGGTAAAAATCTGGCTGGATGGCTGGGCCCAAAGAGTTGTGGTGAATGGAGTTCAATCCAGTTGGCAGCCAGTGGTGTTCCCCAGGGCTCAGTAGTGGGGCCAGCTCTCTTTAATGTATTTACCGATGACCTGGATGAGGGATCAAGGGCATCCTCAGTAAGTTTGCAGATGACACCAATTTGGACAGAAGTGGTGATCTTCTCGAGGATAGGGAGGCTCTACAGAGGGACCTGGACAGGCGGGATCAATGGGCTGAGAGCCAGCTATATGAGGTTCAACAATGCCAAGTGCCAGGTCCTGCACCTGGGTCACAGCAACTCCATGCAATGCTACAGGCTTGGGGAGGAGTGTCTGGAAAGCAGCCCAGAAGAAAAGGACCTCAGGGTGTTGGTTGGTAGGCAGCTGAATATGAGCCAGCAGTGTGTCCAGGTGGCCAAGAAGGCAAATAAAATTCCTGGCTTGTGTCAGAAATAGTGTGGTCAGAAGGACTTCAGAAGTGATCGTCCCCCTGTACTTGGCACTGCTGAGGCTGCATCTCAAATAGTGTGTTCAGTTTTAGGCCCCTCACTCCAAGAAGGAAACTGAGGTGCTGGAGTGTGTCCAAAGAAGGACAATGAAGCTGTTGAAGGGTCTAGAGCACAAGTCCTATGAGGAGTGCTCAGGTTGTTTAGCTTGGTTGAGGGAACTCAGGTTGTTTAGTCTGGAGAAAAGGAGGCTTAGGGGAGACCTTATTGCTCTCTACAACCACCTGAAAGGAGGTTGTAGCAAGGTGGATGTTGGTCTGTTCTCCCAAGTAGCACGTGATAGTACAAAAGGAAATGGCCTCAAGTTGTGCCAGGGGAGGTTAGATTGGATATTAGGAAAATATTCTTCACCAGAAGTGTTATCAAGCACCGGAACAGGCTGCCCAGGGATATGGGTGACTGAGTAGCCTTGCAGGTAATTAAAAGACATGGTAGGCATGGAGCTTAGGGATATGGCTTTGTGGCATACTTGGCAATGATAGGCTAGTGGTTGGACTCAATGATCTTAAGGGTCTTCTCCAACCTAAATGATTCGGTGTTGGTGCTGGGACTGGTTCTGTTCAACATATTCATCAATGACCTGGATGAAAGCACAGAGTGCACTGTCAGCAAGTTTGCTGAGGCAGACCAAGCTGGGTGGAGTGTCTGACACACTAGCAGGCTATGCTGACATTCAGCAAGACCTGGACAGGCTGGAGGGTTGGGCAGGAAGAAAACGGATGAAATTCAACGAGGGCAAGTGTAGAGTCGGGCACCTGGGAAAGAACAACCCCAGGTATCAGTATAGGCTGGGGACTGATCTGTTGGAAGACAGCGAAGGGGAAAAGGACCTGGGGGTCCCAGGTTCTCCTGCCTGCCCCTCTGCTCTGCCCTGGTAAGGCCGCATGTAGAGTGTTGTGTCCAGTTCTGGGCCCCCCGTTCAAGAGGGACATAGAACTGCTTGAGAGAGTCCAGCGCAAAGCCACAGAGATGATTAAGGGAGTGGAGCATCTCTCTTATGAGGAAAGACTGAGGGAGCTGGGGCTTTTTAGCTCGGAGAAAAGAAGACTGAGGGGTGACCTCATCAATGTTTATAAATCCATAAAGGGTGAGTGCCGGGAGGATGGAGCCAGGCTCTTCTCGGTGATGCCTGATGACAGGACAAGGGGCAATGGGTGGAAGCTGAAGCATAGGAAGTTTCACAGAAACATAAGGATGAACTTTTTCACAGTGAGGGTGACAGAGCAGTGGAACAGGCTGCCCAGGGGGGTTGTGGAGTCTCCCTTTCTGGAGATGTTCAAAACCCACCTGGACGCATTCCTGTGTGACCTAGTGTAGGTGATCCTGCTCTGGCAGGGGGGTTGGACTGGATGATCTTTCGAGGTCCCTTCCAGCCCCTGAAATTGTGTGATTCTGTGAAAAGGGCTGAAAATAAAGATCAAGGAATTTGGGGATTTACGTGGGCCACAGCAAACATTGATAAGTTCTAGTCATCGCAAAGAGGAGCAGACCTTGAAGCACTCTTGAGCATTACCCTTCCATCTGTTGGCCACCTTTGGAATTCTTGATTTTCCAGTAAAATCTGCTTTTGGTACTGTTTCAGATTTAGTTTTCATAATGGTTGTGAAAAATACACATGGTGTGCCTTGAAGCATGGCTGGCTAGGCCTGTGTCTGTTGGTAGGTGGGAAGAACCTTGGAAGCAATGAATGATGGAGCAAGCAGGCACTAGCCATAACTGCACAGGTAGTGACCAAAGCACATAGCAAGGGTATGTGCATGCTTTTGGACCATACCCTATCAATGTCTGGCAATCATGGATATGTTTGTTTACTAAGGCTGAAACCAAAGTCTCGAGAGCCATGCTGTGTCTTGCAGCTAGTGAAGGTGTGTAAAGGTGCTTCAATTGATAGCTGAAAAGTTAATCATTATTTAATTAGGTGAAGGTCCTCAGGTCTAGCTTAGGTGGTGAATGTAGTGCTAGTCTAAAGAGAGTCCTTGTGTGTTTTGAAATGCACGATAATGCAGCAGTTAACCGTAATGACAGATATCTGTTTATGTAAACCAAGTAAGTGTGTCAGATTTTGCCTGTGCTATGTCATTTCTGTAAAGGTATGTTGTGTATAAGGATGCTGATGAAATGCTGCCCTAAGTTTTGCTGCCTTGGAAGAACTGAGGCTCCAAAGACAGGCAGTTTTCTTTCCACACCCTTTCCTTCCTCTTACCTGCTGTTTCAAGTAGACCCTTTCACATTGCACACTCTAAATCTGTCCTAGGACACCCCAGATGTTATCTGGGAGTCCAAGGTCTGGAATCGTATTTTAGCCCTTTTAATGGGTAGGTTTTTGCTACGTCTGTTACTGTACTTATCTTTGAGGTAGGATATAAGGAAACAGCATGCTATAGAAAAATACTTGTAAAATATATTGAAAGATGACAGCTGTTACATAAAAATCAAGACTTTTTTTTTTCCACCAGCACCTGTGAAAAATATCTTTGATAATATTACATTATGAATCAGAATTCCTGAATTTCTCTTGAAATATTTTTTTCAACATCTTCTAATTGTCCTTACATTAAGAAATGTAAGTCTGAATTGCAAAGTAGAGAATGCATGCAAGGGAGCACGAATCAGCTGTATGGATGAAAGAGACTTCACCATGTTTGACAAAGACTGCATCCATAAGTGAAGAACAAAATATGACAAAAAATAAAATCATTTAAGAATAGTGCAAATTAGCTGCATTATTGCTGGAATTTAATATTTACCTCCTACTGCCTTCTTAGGTATCAAGCAAATGTGAAAAAGAAAGAAAAAATTCAAAATAAATAAAACTTTTAAGAAATCACTATATAGAAAGATAAATGGAGCTGGAATGATCAGAATTTCTGCTTTTGCTCACTGTTTCAGGCATTACTAAAGAAAAACATTCAAACTGCAAAATTGCCAAGACCCCCAAGACAACACAATAGTCTCTGTTTACAAAGTTCCGATTTATTTATGAACGAGAAAATATTGGGAAATTGTCAATTAAAAAAGTAGACAAACAAACGACCCCCCAAGAACAAGAGTAGAAGTGTAGAAGTGGTTACTACTGATTTTTTTCTTTTTAAAAAAGAGAAGAAGTGTATTTTTCAGAGATATTTATGTACATTGTTGAGTATGTCGTACAAACACACAAACCCCACATTTTATTTTCCTGCGGGCACTTGCACAAGGACTTAGCTTAAGAGATGAAAATTGTCATGATCACTAACAGAAATCATTACATAGATTTATAAGCCGTAAGCCAGCGACTTCGGCCAAACCATCTGTTCTAACTATATGATTGCTGCTTTCCTTATCTGTCAATACATGGAATAGATTCAGCTGTTGCAACCATCTGTGAGTACAGGTCATTCTAATCTTGAATGCTTCAGCAATGGAAGTTTCCTCCAGTGGCATCCCAGCCATTCAAGACCTGTTGCTACTATGGAAAACTGTAGTCAGTGAAGTGCCAAGGTGCTTGTTCTCTACATGCTGTGAAGCTCTGCAGAATGATGCTGATCTCTGCAGGATGAGCCTCACTGAATAAATTTGACTGCTGTCACACTTAATGCAAGACACTGACAAAACTGCTGACAGCTTTCTTCCTTTGTTCTCAGCTACTAAGTGGCTGACCTGACCTACATGAATCAAGTATTTTATCTTCCGGTCAACAAAGTTATATTTACCTACTCTGGCTTGGAAGTAACTGGGAAGTAAGAAAAAGGGACATAACAGAGGAACAGTATCCATATAAGAATAAAATAGAGTTTTCTATTGGATATGTAGGGGTTTATTTTGTATTTAACCTGGTCTGGTTTACCTAATGTTGTGGATTTATCTATCTGTAGGGGTTTATCTCTTCAGCTACAATAATGTAGATAACTGTCTTCTCTGGGCATCACGTAATTGTGCCTATAAAAAGCACAGTGATTGCAATATGTCGCCGGTGATTTAATGACATTCTACATGTCATAACTCCAGCAAGATGTCTGCCAGTTCTGAAGGCAAACCTGCAAGTTCCACAGTTGCTGCTTCCATGTTTCCAGTGTGCATTAGACTATGCACCCTGGATGGAGTGGTTTTTTACCTGTTGTTGATTTGCAGGTTATTAAGGTTTCATAACTGAATGTTGTTGGCTTTTTTCTGTGAACGAGAGTGATTGGTCTAAAATACTTCTCAGCTTCTTCCCCTTTTTAAGTATTAGGTTTTTAAGAAGTATTACTGCTTCATCAGTAGAGTGTATTGCCAGACATGAACTTGCCACTAACTCACCACAATCTTATTAAATGCAATCTACCTTGTGTATAGAATTTAAACTGTGCAAATGCAATTTTATCCTTATAACTTTCCATCTTTTTCTTTACCCTTAACTCTTTACAGTCCTTCCCTCAAAGTTCAAAACATTATTCCTCTGGAAGATTATGCCTGCCAATTGTGTAGGAGGTTCCCCTCGCCATGTAGGCAAAATAATGACAGCACGCTAGTTCCAAATCAGTTTCTGGTCAAAGGAGTCACAGTTACAGTGGAGAGCTAAGGGCAGCACTTCTGTTATAGATGATAAACATTCCATTTCAGCTAGACAAGCAATTGTGTTAATCCTACAAGCCTCAACAGTTCTTTGAGTCTGAAAAATGTTCAGCATTTTACATGTGATTATTAAATACTTAACTTTTTTAACCTGCTGTAACTGTCTTCACAGCTTATAATTTTCTTTCTTTTCTTCCTTTCCGTGATCACATGACTTTCCTATCATGTACGAGAAAGGGTAACTTGATGCAACCACTGCATAAGTCAAGTGATGGTATCTGCAATTTAAGAGAACGTAGTTAAAGTTATTTAGTGTGCATGCTGGAGACTTAGGTGCATAATGGCCTTCTGAGTTAGTGGGAGGTGACCACATAAAATCTTTCTGCAGCAACAGGCATATAGACCCCCAGGAATGAAACTCCAGTACTTCATTACCATACAGTGCCGTATAATAACTTACATCAGTCTCTTCATTCCAATCTTCTAGCTTTTTAAAAGATTGAATAATAATTTTATGGCTAACGGTACATCTGGGGATGCAAGGTCAGAATCGGCTCTTGTTCTAGAGACACGGTCAGTTCGTGGAAAGTGGTCTTGGAAGCTGAATTCTGACCTGGCTTTTACCTTTCCTAGTTGACAGTGGACAAAGTGCTTAACCTCAGTTTCTCAATAATAAAACATACCTAATTATCTCATGTTCAGTGCTCAAAGTCCTATTCATTGATCTTTTCCTTAGAGAAACATTTTTATTCATCTACCTCAGACCCAAGGACCTTCATTTTGCAGTTGCTAACATTCACTGTAGATGAGTGGGAACTGTTGTTCTGAACCATTAGATCCCATCAAGACTGTTGCTACCATGTAGTCCAGTGCTTATAGTTGCCATGTGCTAGGCACTCTGGGAAATTATAGTGGCTGTTCTTACCGAAAATACATGAGGGTATGCCTAAACTAACAGAATGGGAGAAGTGGGTGAGGGAAAGGAATGGTGGAATAAAATGGGAAGTGTAGCATGCTGCTCTGGTTGGCTCTTCCAGCATGCTCTGAGGCTGAGAACAGACCTTTTGAAACCAGGAATGTTCTCTCTACTGCCACATGTGTAGCACTTCTGAAGCACTAAACCGTAACTCTGTTCTCGTGTTCTTCCCCCACTGCTGACCCCAGTACAGGGCTGGCTGCATTTGAAGACTACTATATAAAATGTGTGGGATAGCTTTCTGTAACTTTATTGAAACAAATATTTGAGGATGCTCATTACAAAATAAACGAGGCACAGTTTTCTGGATTACCTTTGGAAACCATTTTGGAGAGAAAATGTGTATGTATGTGTTTCTGTGTTTGACAAAAGGTTTCTTTAGCCACATGGTGAAGAATACAGGGCAGCATCTCAACTTTGTAAATGTAATATTCTGATTTTTTGGAAGATATGATAATCTTTGCATGAAAGAAAAAAGCAAATAAATCCATTTCTGCTGTCACAACTACAAATACTGGTAGAAAGGGGTCTGTTTGACTTACTGACAAATGAATTAGTGGAACTATCTGAAATGCAGATAATGTCTACCACACTTTGACTTCAGGGTAAATGTTCCAGGCCCAAGAAGGAAGTTGTACAACCCCGGTCAATTTAATTACCTGTCAGAAAGAAAGAAATTATTGCTCACTGTCTGGCATTTCATGCCCTAAAACTATAGGGGTTCCTATGTAGTAAGTAGTTCAATGCAAAAAATGCATGTTTTAGGTGCTGGGGTTTTTTATGTGTTCAGTCCTGAATTCTGTATAGAGTCTTTCACAGTTCCATGATGATCCTCTGAGAGTATAAAACACTGTAAGTGTGGAAAATGAAGGGTTATAGCTGGGAATCATTTGAACCAGAATTACATTAAGAAAGTAATGAAAGCATCTACAGTAATGTTAGGGACAGGGCTGCAGAGTCAGATATTGTCAAGCTTTTTATGACTGCAGTTCCTCAGTCTCCACATTTATAAACTGTAATGTCTTTGTGCTTTGATACATGGAAACAGCTTCCATGTTTACTGGCATTGGAGGCAAGCCACTGCCTATATTGCAGTGGAGATCAAAATGCGTAAGATGTGTCAAAAGAAAAAAAAATCTTCCAGTGAAACATGAATCCTAAAAAAACCAGAATGTGACAGTTGTGCGGAATGTTGAGGAATTAAATGAATGTCCATTAGCTGTATGTACTCTGCCTGTTTTACTTTGAACTTGTACTTTGCTTCATTGTTTCTCTCAGTTATTACTCATAGTACCCAGTGATTTTAATGTAAAGTCTTCTGAAATGCAGGTAAATCTACCAAAAAACTACCATATGAACATTCTTTTTCTTTATCTGCTGTCCTGCTTCTTGTCTTTTGTTTTGTTTTTACTAAGCCACTGTGGAGAATTGCATTTGTAGGGATGTCAAAAGACCAAAGGATTTTCCTTTTTAATGTATTTTAAATAATTTTGCAAATTGCAGACTAGATTATGAGCCATTAGTATTCATAGGTTTTGGGTTGTTTTTTTCCTTTTTTCTTTTTTTTTTTTTCTTTTTTAAAACCTGAAAACCTGACAGGTTCCAGATAGTTTTACTACTGTATTTATGGAACAACCAACCATTTTCTAAACCTAAGTAGTGTAATTGGAGGGCTAAGAACAATTGGGAATTTGCAGTTATTAAATTATTTTGCTGTATCTCGTATTTAATAATATTGACAAAACTTATACATATAATTGAGAAAACTTACATCTAGAATGTGTGTATATATATATATATAATAACTGTTGAGTTACTGCATCTTGCTGCTATTTCCAGTACAATCTCTTCTTTTTTTCCCTGTTAACTGCAGGCATTTATAATTAAATCTTGGTGTCTTGTATCGGAGGAAAATAACTTTAACTGTAGGGAAGAGATTTTTCAGTCTTGACCTTTAACTGCTTAGCTGCCTGAAGTTGAAGGTATTTTGTTGAGAGGCAGTATTGCCTTTGTTCTGAAGGAAATTCATTTCAATTGCAACATGTAATGAGAGCTTGAAAAAATGACATACTGTCAAGTGCAGCCATCCAAGTCATTGAGTGATTACGTTCATTACTGAAATCCAGAACTGTAGCTGTAGTGGACCAAAGAGTTCTTTTGACTCTTCAGTTGTGCCAGACGGTGCCTACTCTGACTTTTGAGAGTAGTAGTTTTCCCTTTGATTATTCTGATTTATCCTTCCTCAGTCTGGCTAACCTGTGAGGCAACAGAGTTCTATCTTAGGTACCTGCAAAGAAGCTCTAGCCATCTTTGCACAGACTGCACTCCATCTCAAAAGCTGCTTTAGGAGATATATCTCAGATGTATGGTTGAGTTCTAAGCGGTGGTACTTCCTGTATAGGTGCCAAGAACTCAAGCTTAGTCAAGTAGAAGATTATATAAAATATCCTCCTATAGACTTGAAGATGTCAGGTACAAACTAATGCTCCAGAAAATAGTAAGGTGTGAAGAAAATGTCCAAGAAGAAATGATGTAAGGAAATTGTTATATTAAATATTGCTAATCACTTGTTCTGCGATAATAATTCGAATTTTCTGGAGAAAATGACTGCTATAAATAATCTCATTAAATTAATCAAATTAGTCTTACAGCCCTCAAAAATGTCTTATAGATAAAAGTATGGAAACCTTAGTATCTTAAATTGCATATAAATTATTCTTGGGGTTTTTTTTTTTCATGCTCTTTGTTTACATAAATGAACATGGACACATGATTTATAAATTTATATATACCCAAATTCACTAGTTCTAGAATTTATTCAGTGAAATGAGAAGGCATTGTTCTTTTTAAGTAAGTAGCTGTACATGTGGCAAATAACATGACTGTTGTAAAAGGTGGTTTTCAGTTTGCACTACATAATTGGTCCTTAAATTACACAGCACTTTTTCTTGATCTGATGATTACCCAAGTCTAGACTGAACCAAATTATCTATCCACATCTATTTTGCAGTTAAATTGCTGCTTCTGAAATCGACACATTTCTAGGATGGGCTTGTGCCCAAATATAGAAAAGAAAGTTCTGTGTAAATTTTCTGAAACTGAAATCTATGGGTTACACATACATCTGCTCATGCAGTTAGGGTGAAAAGTAATAAGGTACTTTATGTTTTAGTGATGGACAAAGATAAGGAAAAACCAGAAATCTCTGTAGCATAAGCAATATTGTTTTTAGAATAAATTACTCTGTAGGCATAAGATATTTGTTCATTCTGGTCAGAGAAGAAACCACAGGGATTTTTCCTTTAATATTGATTGCCTTTTTTGCCAGTTAAAGAAAGGTGATCTTGCTGTTCTTACTGAATACATGCAGCTGCACAGATGACACTGTTTTACATGATGAAACAGGATTACCTGAACTGTGGTATCTCATTTGGAAACCACTGCATGCATTTGTGAAATATCATTTGCCCCGACACCACAGTACTGGCAACAACAAGAGTCACTTCCCCGGTTTCTTTGCCATACGTCATCAATGTACCTATGAGGCTTTGAAGCCAGTTCAACAAGAAAGTTGCTAGATGCTTATCACTGTTCTTCTATTAAATATTCAAATATCTTTCTTATAATCAGAGTTCTAAAACAAGCAGTCAGAGCTTCGCTCAGTGTGCTGTTCAATTTTCATACTTTCTAGCATCAGTTTTATGATCTTTTGTGTGAATATCTCTATCATTCAGGTAATTAAAAGCCTCCATCATAAATATCTTTTTTTAAAGCTTCTATACTTAAAAGCTATAAAGTGACACCAACAATTGCAAAGACAGAAACAAGATACTGTCCTATAAAAAATAAGCTGTGGAACATTGCTGTACTCGAGAGAATGGTATGAGCCACAGGCAGGATCTCATGGAAGAGTGAAGACTGAGAGGAGATCTTATCAATGTCTGTAGATACCTAAAGGGTGGGTGCAAGGAGGATGGAGCCAGACTCTTTTCAGTGGTGCTCAGTGACAAGACAAGAGGCAACAGGCACAAGCTTGAACACAACAGGTTTCATCTAAATATGAGGAGAAACTTCATTGCTGTGAGGGTGATGGAGCCCTGAAACAGGGTGCCCAGGGAGGCTGTGGAGTCTCCTTCTCTGGAGACTGTCAAAATCTTCCTGGATGTGTTCCTGTGTAATGTGCTCTAGGCAAACCTGCTTTGGTGAGGGGGTTGGACTAGATGATCTCTAGAGGTCCCTTCCAACTTCCCCATCCCAGTCCAGAGATTCCGTGATGTCTGCTGTAACTGTGAATTATCTTGGCTGGAACTGTCAAAAGCCCAAGCTAACCTTTGGTTTATTTCCCAAGACAAAATGCAGAAGCACAGCAGAGGCAAAGTGGCCAAAAGAGACTTGGAAAAACCTGCCCAGGAATGTAGGGAAGGAATTTTCCCAGTGACAGGAAGAAACTGAAAAATCATCTTTGGAATCACTGTAGCCTGCAAACAAGAACAGAGGCCATTGCTCACTGTTCTTGCAGGCTTTATAGCCTGTGGTGCAGCTGGTCATACCTGTTACCTTCTGTACCCCCTCCTCTTGGCATCCTCGCAGAGAGCGTTAGGCAAAGCTCGACTTCAGAGGGAGCAGAATTCACTCATGGGAAATGGTGGGATGAAATACTGACAAGTGTCTTGAAAATACAACCATTTTGGTATTCCTTCAGGAAAAGCACCAGCATCTATATTCAGATCTTAATTTTCTTTTTCAATTACAGAAGATAAATATTTAACGTATTTTGTTATTGCTAACTCTTTTATGAATTGCCTGTGCCAATAATGATATTAAATGTAAGGCATAAAAATATTGCATTGCGAGTCGCACAAAAATTGAGCACTGTGCAAAGAACATAAGCATCTGAGTACTCTGATTAGTGGAATGTACTCTAAATCTTGTATGGAGAAGTTGATTTCTTTTAAAAATCAAACTATATTTTATAAGTAGTAATGGTTACAGTACAGAAGTGTTGGACTGCATAACCTGAATGGAGAAAAAACCAAAATGAAGTTACACACAGTATTGTGAAGGAAATGCTGACTTTATCAGTGCAGGAATGTCAAAGTATTTAATTTTTCTTGCTGGACATACTTAACGCCACTAAGGATAAAATTACTTTTTAATTTACAACTTATCTCTCTACACTTTTTGTAGTGGTCAGAGTTCCCTATTATAATTCTTCCCTAAGGCTATATCTTAAAGTTTCACTTCAGCTGCCATTTTAAATTAACTTTTAAAAGTGTGCAGAAAGGAAAACCTCTCTATTCCTTGGTGACTCTCAAAAAACACAAGTTCCAGCAGGATTATCCATTAGAGAGAACCTTGAACTGTTTTTCTTAAGGCCCTGGTGCTTACTAAGTCAGTCTGCTGTTCAAGTCTGTTTATATTTTGTTCACAGTCATTAAAATCCCAGGCACACGTGCTCATATGTATTTCCATGCATGGAGGGTTGAGAAGGCATAAAGAAGAGTGAAAAAAAAAAGACATATTGTGTGAATTGCTTCCTGATGTCACCGTGTGTGAACTGTTGCTCACCTGGCATCTGACTGTCCTTTTTTGTTTGCTGTTCCAGTTTTGCTGTCATACAATAATACAGGCACTGGAGAAGCAAAGTAGGCATTGAGGCATGAAAAGCAAGTATCTTAATCTTTCATACCCTGCTACCAAAATACCTCTGGTTTCCTTCCTTGTAGTATTGACTTTCCAGTCTAGTGATTGTGTTCCACTGTCTGCATTAAATAATTAATTGCTGTAGTTTTAACATACAGTAAATACAGTGTTGGTGAAAACTAAGTATAGTTGCACAAAAGGCACGGCAAGGAGTGGTATGCTGGAAGTGCAGGCAGGAAGAGGAATGGAGGAAAGAGAATGAAGATGAAAGTAGGAAAGAACTGAGAAATTCAGAGTAATTTGAAATTCAGCAAGATACTTAATGGCTAGTAAAATGAATTCCTGCTACATAAAATAGATATTCCTTTTATCGGACTTTTTTGACAGCCTTTATCTGACATCTTACAGCAGTCCCTGTTCTCTTTCAAGGGGAGAGTTCTCTACAAATCTGCATGGCCTGTAGGACATTTGTAGGACATTTGTATAAACGTCTGCAGTGCATTTGTTTCTCTGGGTTACTTTCAGTGTCTTTTGGTTTTGGTTTAGTTTGCAGTATTTTGGCTCTCCAGAAGTATTCTTACCTGCTCACAGCTAGGTTGTAATCCTCTTACCCTCAAGAGGACGAGCTGAAATAGACTGAACATGAGTTAATGCTGCCCTAGTTAGCATAAAGCTGGAATTTTCTTCCAAGACTTGCTATGTGATAGTTTTTAATGAGTCCAGCCATGAGTCCTGGTTTCTTTGGCTGTCTCCCTTTGATAGTGATTTGCTGCTTGCTCTGGGGATCCCTTTGCAGAAAGAGAGAATGCTTCAAAGATTTGTCTTTGAAACTTTTTCAGTCCTTAGGAGCAGAAAGTCCTCTTACCATGACTATTCCAAGTGTAACGGCAGTAAGGCTGATGGGGCCTGTACATATCAGTTTTGTGCACTATAATAGCCCATACTAATTCAAAAATGGAAAACTAAAATTCAGTCTGTGCTTGGGCAAAAAAATACTTAATTTATTTTTATTAGCTGACCTTTTTTTTTAATGCACAAACTCTCTTGAACTGAGCTGGCAACTCGCAAGTTGTTGCAGGATAAGTATTGCAGCTGAGAATTTTCTCATTCACTTCATTCTGATGTAATTTCCAAAAGAAATCTACATAACTAATCCTCTTCTTTTATGAACACATAAGTAGAAAAGAAAAAAATACAATTAGAAAAGGAAAGAGAATATAAGTCTATTCCGGTGTCCTTCATTTCAAGAAACTCTGCTCTTGCCCATGGTGAAGGTGAATAGTTTTTTCCACAATAAACAGTGCAGTCCCACACCAAGCCTGTTTCCCTTTCATCAAACATCATCTTAATGATGGCTGAGGTAATTCTGTATTGAATTACTTGCTTACGTGTTTTTCTCTGTGGCAGACAGGTCTGATGTAGCAGGTCAGGACTCATTTTGTGTGGTATGTCACTGATGTGATGCAACGAGTCTCAGTCCCAACCAGTATTGAGGAACAGCTTCCACTACTTGAGGCTGAGTGTGTCTATGGGACAGTGTAGAACTTGCCCTCCCAAGAAAACAGCTTGCTTATTAAATGTTGCCCAAGAAAAAAAATATAATTTGATTTTTTATTTTAGGTTCCTATGCTTATCACAATTTCTCACATGTTTTCTGATCATGGAATTTGGGAAACAGTAGAAAGCCATACAATTTGCATGAAGCTTAAATAGGATCTATCTGAGAAAATACTTAGGTTTAGAGGAGAAGTTTTCCTTTGTGGGATGTTTCTGGAAAGGAAAGAAAAATAGAACTAATGAGTAAGTAAAGCCTCATATTACAGGTTCATGTCTGCGATTGTCTAGAAATTGAATTAACCTCACTCTTGTGCATATCATTTAAAATGTAACTTAGGAAAGGCTGTACAGAGGTTAGGACTCTGAAGATCTAATATGCAGAAATAGTAGCAGAGGTCCTTACACCAGGAGAAGGGAGGACTTGTGACAAGAGAGGAAAGGAGGGGAAGAGGGGGAAGAGAAATGTTAATTTTGGCAGTTGAGCTGACAGAATAGATTTGTCTCCAAGCCCAATAGTTGTAAAAGTAGGCCAAAGGGGTCTGCTGAGTAAACAAATGAAAGTTTGTTAGTTCTTTCCAAAAATTATATTCTCTGCATGCACTGTCTGGGCACCACAGAAGACAGAAAAGGAACTTGTTAATCTTTTAGTTATAGAAGACAATTACAAATGGTTTTAATGCCACTATCAGCATTTTTTTGCCTTCAGGAATAAAAGATCTATTGTTCATAAACACAGAGGGCGTGCCCACAGTTCTGGGAGTTATTAAGGGGAATTGTCTTATGTGTAAATCTGTTAGGTTTCTTAACTGCATTTGCAGTTTTTACAACGTGGTATTTCAGAAGAAAGATTTGTAACATATTTTTATTTCTGTTAATTACCTGTAGCTTACTAATAAGGAAAAAGAGCAATAAAAGTGAGTCCATTTCTAAAGACTCATCACTGATCGTTATTGAGTGGTATCTGTCATCTTTTACCTAAATATGTAGGGGATTCTCTAACTCCTCGGGATTGCTTTGGCTTTTCAGGGGAAAGTCATCTGATGGGGGGGAAATTTAATTCTGAAGTATTACTGGAATGTAACTGCAAAAATTCTCTCATAAATGTAGAATCATAGAATGGGGACCTTTAGGCCATCTAATTCCAACCTTCCTGCCATGGGCAGGGACACCTCCCACTGGACCGTGTTGCTCAAATCCCCATCCAACCTGGCCTTGCACACTCGCACAACTTCTCTGGGCAATCAGTTCCAGTGTCTCACAACCCTCACAGTAAAGAATTTCTTCCTAATATCTAATCTAACTCTACCCCTCTTTCAGTTTAAAACCATTGCCCCTTGTCCTATCACTATATGTCCTTGTAAACAGTCCCTCTCCAGTTTTCCTGTAGGCCCCTTTTATGTACTGGAAGGCTGTTGTAAGGTCTCTCTGGAGCCTTTTCTTCTCCAAGCTGAACAACCCCAACTCTCTCAGTCTGTCTTCATTGGGTAGGTGTTCCAGTCCTCTGTCTTTGTGGCCCTCCTCTTTACTTGCTCCAACAGATTCATGTTCTTCTTATGCTGGGGGCAGCAACCTAAAAAAAAGAAAGCAATGTTTTTGGTTGCTGATTTTAAGTCTTTATAAGTTATTTTTGAAAATACCATCGTCTTTTAATTTGACTTGACTCTCCATATATTTCTATGGTTCGATTTAGTTGTTATATAAAAATATCCTTACTACAGTAGAAAACTAAAAGTGTATGGAGAGAAGAGAATGAAAGATCACTTTTGAAGCTTGCTGTCAAGGATTACTCATTTTGTCTTTATCCTCCCTCACTACAGCAGGATTTGAATTTGGGGTGGCAGATGAAGAAGAGGGAAAGGAGGACAGAGGGAGAACATGTAAAAGCACAGATTAGGATTATGGAGTGAGGGAAAGGGAAGGAACAGTGATAAAGATCAGAGTGAGTTTGTGGGAGTGCAACTCGGAAAGACTTGGAAAAATTTGTTTTCAGAACATAGTGAAAATTTCAGAATGAGAGGCTGTTCCCTCATGATTTTTCTTTAGTGGCTCACTAATCTACCATCCCTCGCAAAAGTGCGTAGTAGCCCCGGTAAAAAAAGACTTATCCACTTCTCAAAGTGGCTGGGCTGCTAGAGGTATGGATAAAGCAAGGAGCAGCCTATGAGAATAGGACTAGCTGATGTCAGGGAATCAAACAGAAAAAAAATGGCAGCTGGTACCTTCATGGAAGCAATGCAGTCTGAGAATATGGACTAGCTCTTCAGGCAGCCTGCACTGGAAAATGCTTGACAGATACAACATAAACAAAATAACAAAATAGGCTGTGCTTCCTACCTAGGAATGACTCACCCCAGATAAGTGCTCAGATTTGTGCACTTGAGCAATGCTCAAATCCTTTGAGCTCTTTCGTTGGGTTGTATCGTTTTGGTAGTGGAATGTATATTATATACCTATATAAGAATCCAGGACTAGAACATTTATATTCCTGATCTGAGGCTTTTAAAGCCTCATTTTTTAAAGCCTATTTAAAGCTTAGCAATATGGAACCTGTACCATGGGATTATATTAGGTTGACTGGGCATGATAGACATATATCAATCATCCTGTGTGGAGAATTGGTGAGTATTAGGAAGAAGAGATTAGCAAATTAAACTGAAATGGATTTGACTGTGTCAAAGCAAGCCAGTACAGAAAATATACAGAAAGCATAAATTCTACCAAAACACAAGAAGGAATAACTAAATTGTAGGTGTGTACAATTTTTTCAGCATTCAGAGATCTCTCTACCTTTTAAACAAAATTTATTCCAGCAAGTTATTTCTGCGAATGCCACTAAACACTTCAAAGCACCATGTGCTGATTTCAGTAGCAATTTAGATTTTTGCAGCAGAGTGTAATGTCTTCCTGTGTGCCATGAGCCTGAACCAATCTTTTATGTTCTTTTCTTTTTTTTTTTTTTCTTTGTCTTTCTAAATGTGTGTGGGCTTCAGATGGTTCTGTGAAGGAAAAGAACTCCAGAATACCCCTGACATTCAGATCCGTTCTGGAAGTGGAGGACTTCATTCACTAATTATAGCGGAAGCCTTTGAAGACGATACTGGACGCTACACTTGTCTGGCTTCAAATTCCATTGGTTCAGATAGTACATCAGCTGAAATATTCATTGAAGGTAAGATGTGAAATATTAAGATACAGGACAAATACAGGAAAAGATAATTAAGCTGAAGTTTACTTTTGGTTCTGTATATTAATATTACATTTGCTTTGGTGGTGTTTTTATAATATTCCTCTGCTTCCCTTTAATGCAACAGATTTTGAACATCACATCCTATTAATTCAGGTATTTCAAGGAGTGTCCCAAGAATCATTGGGTAGATTGCTATTTATTTCGAGTACGAGCAAGATAAAGAATGGAAAAGGAGGAACAAGGAGAGGTTTTGGCACATAGTTAGCTTTTAAGTAGCACCCTCTGTAAACGAAAGATTTGACTAGTGATACCAATAATAATTTTCACTATAGCAGTACTCCCTATCTCAGTTCTGAACTTCTTTCCAATGCAGTTAAATGTGGCTGCCCCAAATGAGTCTTCCCCAGTCATGGGTAAATGTATTATAACTCTTCATATTTGGTACACTGGCTTCATGTCAGCTTAAAAGTCAGTCATACTGGGTTTGTCCAAAGCTGATTGCTAGAAATTGTCAAAATATTTCTTGCATTCAAAATTGCTTGTCATTATTTTCTCTGAGAAAAGTTTATGACTTGACCATAAGTAAAATTATTAAATATACATTTTAGTGGGACTATATTTTAAGCATGTTTATATTATTTGAAAATAGATTTTTCTTTTAATTCATGTATCTATTTAAATACTTTAACAATTTGTAAGTTTTGTAATTCATTACAATTAATTTAAACAGTTAACTGAAAACATAAAACAAACTAATGTAAGAAATACTCAAAACAAATCTGAATAATACCATACCAAAATGATTAAATAGCTTTTGATTAACAAAGCAATAAACTTTACACTATAAATTAGCTAAATCGTTACAGATGTGCATTTATAGGGTTTCTTTCATTATGTTTTTTCTTCTAAGAACTTTGTTATTCCACATTAGGATATAATAGCAAAATCCCCAAGACTTTTTTTAATCTTAAGGGTTCTAGAAATACTTCTTTACTGAAGCAAGAATGATTCAGAAATACTCAGGTGTAGTACAAATATAACACTGTGTAAGGTTCTGATAACAGAAGAACACACAAAAAAACCCCGACAAACAGGTAGAGAGATACAGTGAATAAAACAATTTCTTTCTTGGGATCTGGTGAAGTCTTTGTAAATAAATAGGGTACTCAGGTTCCTCTGTCCAAGCTTTTTTCATTGGAGTCGGTCTAGCCAATACGATGTATATCGATTATGAATTGCTTATGATTACAAGTACAGCTATGCATATGTGTTCACAAATCCTCTGGGGAATAGTATGTACTGCATAAATATCTAGAATAAATGTTTTGTGAATTACCAGTTGGTAGAAAAAATGAAGAGAAAGGGAATAAATGCTTTCACATTTTTTTCTTTAAGTGAGTTCAGAGTATTGCCAAACACATACATTACATCAAGACTTTCACTGGCAAGAAATACCAGTACATAAATGTTATGCATAGGTTAATATAAATAGTCTGAACTGGAGAGATTGTGGGTAGCACGTTTAGTCTGAAAATGTCTTGCTATACTGAGTTCCTCTTACTTAAGGTTGAAGATTTGGTTTTTTGGTTTTTTTTTTTATTTTGGGGGGTGGGTGGTGGATATTAGCTTCAGTTTGAAAAAGACAGCTAAGAGCCTAGGAAAAACCATTCGCAAGTAAGTTGACATGATTTCTGTAACTGTCTAAAGTACATAGCTAAAATCTTCCATCAGATAAGAAGAACTGTAGTAGGTTTATTATAGAGAGTTCTCAACTCTTGAAGTGAAATGCGAAAGTAGCGTGGATTTTTTGCTGGAATGCAAACATTAAATAAGTCAGTAAAAGGACATGAGATTACTGAAAATACTTTCTTTTCCAGGTGCCAGTTCCACAGATTCAGAGAGTGAAAGTTTAATTTTCAAATCAAAATCTGGAGCTATGCCACAGTAAGTGTGCAAAGTAGAACCAATGCTGTGCAGATATTCTTCTTAAGGGGCACTGGAAAATCTTTAGAGCTGAATAAGAATCTGGGGTATTTGTGTATGTCTTCTCTTTTCTCTTTGTCTCATGTGATATAAATGTGTAGTATGATAATTGTAGATTGTATTAATGTGCTTGTTCTGTCAGAGAAGTCTGGCCCTAACCTGACAACTCTTTTGTTGATATCAACTTTTCATTTTCAAGAGGAACTTTAAGTTAACCAAGGCTTTATTTGTAATCACCCAGCCCTGTGCCTCCAAAAAAAAAAAAAAAAAAAAAAGGTGGAGGCCTACAATTAAAGTAACAAAATACATTTTAGTTTGTATTTTAATCAGTACATTTTATTGAGTGTGAAAGTGTAAACTCGCTAGAGATTGTGTTCTACTCAAGCTTCCTCCAGTGTTGATCTTTTCACCTGATAGTGACATATTTAAAGGTAAAGGAAATACAAGGTGGCTTATCAGTTATAAACTAATGTATTCTGATTTCAGATCTTATCGAGTGTCTGCTGTTTTATGTTTATTTCAGAGCCCAAAAGAAAACCACATCTGTTTCCTTGACAATAGGATCTTCTACACCAAAGTCTGGAGTCACCACAGCTGTAATTCAACCCATCTCTGTGCCAAGTCAGCAGGTATTTTTAGAAACCAATTTTTAAATTAGTAAAAATATTTTAAATTTTATTTCAAAATTTGTAAGCCCTGAAAACTCTGTCATTTTGAGGAATTATATTATTGAACTACTAAGTTCTGTTATTTTAAGAACGATAATTTTTAAAAATTTAGTATATATCTAGCAAATGGGACATAAAAGTAAATATACATATGGATTCTTACACAGTGTGCATCAGCATTGCATGTGAGCATCTAACAGATCTGATGATGATTCAGATTACTGATTATATCACTTAAGAGTAACTTGGTGCAATTCCAAAGGAGTTGAAGTTGATATCTACAATATTTTTAGCAAAAGTTTTAATTTTTTTTTAATATTGCTATAATTTTTCTGAGTCTTTTAGAGGAAATTAAATTCTACTGTCTAGAAGTTAAGTGTAGAAAATCAAGTTTATTGATTTATACTAAGTATTAATGCCACTCTGGTGATTCGGAGTTTGCACATAAAAACAAAATAAAAATCTGTTAGAGTGTACACAGTAAATTCTTTTCCCTTCCTTCGGCTAACCTCGATAAGCTTTTAGATACCTAGTTTTATTTATTACTACATCAGTCAAGGGATGTAATACCAGGAGAGGCAAAAATGCTTCAGTGCAAGGACTTACTTGCATGATATTAACAGGAGTCAAACTCTCAAAATGCTTCAAGGCAAAGACAGTTGAATACAAAACTCTCATGGGAAATACAGAAGCTTGCATTTTGAGTTCAGAAATATAACAGATGTGAAATAGCAATGCCACTGAAGAATTGTGCTAGAACAAGAACACCAGAATAAGACCGTGCATTTGAGAGTTTGCATTATTGCATAGGTATATGCAGGACATGTTATTGTAACCAATATTCTTTTGATTTTATACCACTGTTGCACTGCTTTGCAGGTTCAAAGCCCTACTTCGTACCTGCATCGGGTGGATGGACCTAAGCCTATCTATTCTGCACCCATTTTTACAAAGGTATGTTTTGTTCATTGCGATTTTTATATGACACTTCTATAGTCCAGAATTTATATACCCTAATGCAGGAATGTTTGATCACTAAAAAACCCTTACAGTTTTCAGTATTAATGACTTCCTATGGAAAATACTTTTCTACTGCAACAATGAATTCTTAGGCCTTCTACCCTATTAAAATCACTAGTGGAATTACATGAATATTCTGTACGTGTTTTTTTGATGCACATGACTGTCCTCCATTAAGAAATCATAAAATAAAATAGAGTAGGCACTGATTACACATCGTAGATATGATAAAGCCGCAATCATAATAATTTATCTACTGAAAAGAACAAATAACACAGACTTTTTGACTTAGTTTTAGAAAAAAAATCCATGCAGGTACGTTAATGTCAAAAAAGAAGTTCAGATATTCTTCATTGGGATGTCTTGTAAAAGGCAATCCATGTAAGCCATGGACTTGCTAGGAGGGAAACTTAATTCTTAAAAGTAATTCTTAAGTAATTATTTAAGTCAGTATTTATCTTCACATTCATCCCAAATGAAACTTCAGAACTGGGAATTAGGTAACAGCAAAAAGAAAGACAGCATATTTTCCTAATCTCTAAAGTACAACTTTAATTGAAAATATGATTTTTGTTTGCCTTCAAACCATCACTTCCATAGCAGTAACTATTATTTAGTCACCACTTGTTGAAGTCAAGATGAAGAGAAGAAGGTAATTCTGGTTATTACTTCAGAAAAGCAGCTGGTAAAATGGAATAGTATGTAGTTTTGCCTAAAGATAAGTAAGAGTAAGCCCTGTTCTCCACAGCTGTCTAGTCTGGGTCCATCAAATCCCCTTCTCCTGTCAGGAAAGGTCTGATTCTATTCCTCATAACTCTTAACTGAAGCATCACAAGAGAGAACAGTGGAGGTGAAGGGGTTAGAGAATGTGGTTACTGCAAGGTAGGTAGGCAGGCAACTTCCTACTAAGAGTGGGAAACAGGAGAAATCCAGCCCCCATTCAGAGATTACCAAAGCAATCAAAACTCCACTTTTCCTTCCCAGTCCTCAAATCTCTTGTCTCTGAAATCCAATATCAACTGGCTTAAGCCAGCTGGGACATACCAAACTGAAACAACTTTAATTACAGAAGAAATGAACCAGATAGGAACAAAAAAATATACTCCAGCTTCCTGACACAAATTTCATTCTATACAAACCTCAGGGAACAACCCAAAGATTTTTAGGTTTCCATGTAACAGAATTCTTATGTATTTGAGTAACTAGAGATCTGTGAATAATAACTTGGGATAACAATGGTCTTAGACCTAACTTCGAGTGCTTTGCTGCACAAAGGCCTAAAACTTTATTAATAAAATTAAAAGGGAATGAGACAGACAGTACAATTAAAAATACTCTAATCTTAAATTAGGCAAAAATAATGTCTGTCTTTTGTCAGTTCTGTTACTTTACTGTGTTTCTCATCTCTCACTGTAGATCTTCATCAAATGTTTAGCCTTTTCCTGATTATTTTTCAGACATATATATGTGTTACAGCTATAATAATGTGTTAGAGGCTATCCGTACACAAGCTAATATATACTAACATATTTGTGTCATCTAATTTTGCCTGGTTGTTTAAAAATGGCTTAGAAGAAAAGCAACTCCACATTCTAGAGGCTGACCTGAAAGCAGCACAGCTAGTCTCCCAGGACCAAGTCAATCAATGTGTAGCTTGTTACGGAATTTTAATTCCACTCTGTGGAAGAAGGATGAAAAATGAGAAGTCCAACGGCAACTATATGCTTGTGATCTGCGGAATTAAATACTTCTACACCTTCTCTATCTCTGATCATACGAAGAACGTATTTGAAAATAAACTATTCAGTCATTTTTAACTATATACCTGATATATTACATTTAATGAAAATTTAAATTTAAGTTTAGAGTGAAAATACAGCTCACAGAAAATGTCTACTGCAAAAAAATGTAATGACACAATAAAATAAAGTTGAAATACAACGGTAAGAAAAGACTATTTTTAAGAATGTAAAATGCTTCCAGCTTGTTTGAAATGTGATTCTTATATTTCAGGAGCTACAAAACTCTACAGCATCTGAGGGACAAGTTGTGGTATTGGAATGCAGGGTCAGGGGACCCCCTCCCATTCATGTTAAGTGGTTTCGACAGGGCATTGAAATTCAAGATTCTCCAGACTTCAGAATTCTCCAAAAAAGTAAGACAATAATCTGAAGTGTTCACTTTCGATATGGGGTGGGGAAAGATCATGAAATTAGTGTGCCTGGATAGAGATTTGGGTAGGGTCCTCTCTTCCTCATGTTTCAGTGATTATAATGGCTACAAGTAATAATTGAACTGCTACCAACAGACAATTTAAGTCTTCCTTTATTTTGTAATGTCTGCACAGATTCCGTATTTGCCGACAGTATTTCAGCATAAAATGTTAATTCAGTACAAGATGTTCATTCAATGTAAGATGTTCTTTCAATAGACTGTTCATTAATGTAATCTCTAATACCATTTTTCTTGTTTGTTTCTCCTCCTTATGTGATATGCAGAGCCACGATCTGCAACTGAACCTGGTAAGAATCACATGAAAAAGTAATCTCTTGATTCACTAGCTCATTGAGTTTGTACCGAAGCCATAAATAGAAAAGTGTTTCTGCTTAGAATTGGTAATAGGAAACTCCCTTAAAGACAGTGTTTCTTTATCACACCTTCCATGCTCTACACTGTCCTTTACGTCAATTCCTTTATTAGTTAAACAGTAAATAGCAGTTAAGACCAGCAAGAGAGTCTCACAGCTTAAACATTAAAGCAAACTTCATTCGTGGAAAATGAGCAGTTTGCGTGCTACTGAGGAGAAAGAACAAATCCCACAAAATTCCATTACCCAAATTGTACTCATAAGAGTTTCATAACACCCAACCACTAAATGCTAGTTTTGCCAATCTAGCTTGGCAGATGTGAAGTGTCTTAACTGCAAGTAAAAGCTGATCCTCAAAAACAAGGGCACATTGAATTTTCTAACCAATTTGCAAGATTTCCTCAAGCAAAAATTGCTCTTCCAACTATAGACGGGGTTTTTTTCTGGCTGCTTTGTTTAACCATACATCATTATATGCTGTGGTACTTTCTTGAAAAGTAAGTGGATTGTAAAAGACTGAGAATGTTTGTTCTTTTCTTTAATGTTTCTAAGTCAAATATAGAAGAGAAGGCAGTGATACAGTCTGAACCTTCCTTTAAGAGGGTGGCTGGTTGTGCTTGAATATGCTTGAATTTGAAGAGAGTTTTAATTATTGAGGAGAAAGATAAAATGGAAAAGTTTTCTGTCTAAGACATGGGTGTTCCCAAAGAGTGTCTCTGAACTAAGAACCTTAGTAATAGGGCAGGGAAGGAGGGATGGTTTTAAACTTTGAGGGATCACAGTAGCAATCTTTGGCAAGGAGAACAGACTTAGCATCTGAGCGATGTTTGTAAAGTAGCCGTGTGGCTATGAGGATACGGTCTAGGAAAAAGTGAAGGGTTAATCCTAGGAGAAATGCAGCTTTCTTTTAGCTTTCATGGAAAGGAGAGGAGGAGAAGAGGGGTGCTTTTCTTTGTGAGTTAATCACTAATTTTCTTACTGTTTCACAAAATTATTATATACATATTTTACTCCATAACCATCATACATAATACATATGCACACACACACACATGCATGCTCTACCCTGAGAATTAATACTATTATGTGGTGTGCAGCAGCATCACTTCTAGTTACAGCTGATGCCCAGAATACATGTGACTGATTTATTTGATTTATAGAGGCATGAAATCTGAGCCATGTGAAGGAGAGTGCTGGAAAACCAAATTAATCCCTGATGAGAAATTAAAACATGTCTGAGTGCCAGCAATGGGCTATTGGTAGTTTATAATCACAACTCACATTTTAATGTTTAAAAACTGTAAATTACAATATAAAACAGTTTGAAGAGACATATCAAGCCTTTGGATATGAAAAGAAATAAAGGAGAATAGATTTGTGTTGAAATATGTTCAGTTCTGTATCTTTCTTGGAACATTCTCCCCATAACATGCGTTACAAAATATCTCTCCCAACTTACATGTTTTCTTGGTATCTGTAAGAAAAAAAAATCAGATCAATGCATTGATGTTACTCGCCTTCACAGAGAAACTTACTTCCTGTCCAGCTAGTAACATCTTTTCTAGATTTAATCTACCAGCACTATGAGAATAGTACCTAGTATATCTAGCTCACTGTTACTAGGAGCTTCTTCAAAATCACTTGAACTGCATTCACTCCTTTAACATGATAGTATCTGAAAGGACTGAAATTTTACACAGGAGTTTCTGTGAAGTCTAAATTTACTAGCATATCTTAGGGTTTGTTTGGTTTTTTTTTTATAATATCTAATTTGAAACTGTTCTGTCAAAAGTCACAGTCACGAATAATATTTGCTTATTTTTAGTAAAGTTTCTTCACCTCTTCACCCTCTTTAGGCAACATAATGTGTATAATGCTAGATAAAATATTTTAGAGTAGTTATCTAGTAGAAAGGAGAAGCACTTGTTTGCTTGAGACAAAGTTCAAATTCCATTATGTGAATAGTTGAGTATAAAGGAAATTGTATATTATGCCTTTTGCTAGAAGATAGACACCTAAGTAGTTTTCCATACTGTTAGTTGCGAGGATCATATAGCCTACCTGACAGATACTGCTGTGCAGTTAAGTAAAAGCACAATAGTTCACAAAGCTAACAGTTTCTTTTTGTGACTACTGTCTGAAATGGGAAATAGAAGGTGGGATTCTGAGTCCAAAATGATCATCACTTTGCCAACCCTCTCACATACTTGCACCATCATGTGATGGTGCTGAATGCTGTCCTTCCCATGTCTGGTTAGCTTGCAGACCCTAGGAGAAGATACCTGAAGCTTCTAAAGAATGGATCCTTACATGAAAGGTGCATTGCTTGAGTTTTCACAGGTACAGAAAAGATATTTCATAATATCAGAATGTCTCATACCACTCTCACGGTAGGTGGCAAGGCAAGAGCAGGAAGGCATCTCAGAATATTATTTTGGTGTCTGTATTGTTGTAGTTTAGCAGACATAATGGTAGCGAATGCCTGACAGAGTCTGTCTTTTTTCTTTGTTTTTTATTTTTTCATGCTTGTAATCCTGTTGTAATAGATATAATCACCTTCCTATGAGTTTCAGTTTGATATTATGTTCTCCCTGGATTCATTGAGCTAAGCACTATCCCTGTAACATTTGTGCATGCATCAGTTCCTACTTAGTCCTATTAAATAATGTGCAATATTTTACTCTGCTAAAATTAATTACAGTACACTTACTGACTTATTTGTCTAGCGATTGACTCTGCATGCAAGGGGAATGTAAATAAAGTTTGGGCAAAATGTAAATGCCTTTTGGCATAAATGATGAGCAGCATTTTGTGTATTAGCAGTAATAGTTGTAATAAGTAACACTGGTTTTTGAATGTCAGGAAGGATCTTAAAATTTCTACAACAGGAAGCTGGGTGGGTACCAGAAATGTAACAGGTACAGCACTGGTTTCTGATGAAATTCATACTCTAAGCAGCCATACAAAACAATACCTGCAGAGGAGATTTTTCATAAGCAAACATAAAACTGCTATTCAGTGCAGATGGTGAGTATGTGCAAGACTGGTCGGGAAACCAACATGCCTATGCTAGATAAGTATTTGGACTTTTTAAAGATGGACAAGATTTCTAAAAATTTTTTCAAGTGTTCAACTTCCATGGAATTTTACATAAATTGTAACAAGTTGTAGTTTGACTTTAATTGCTAGTTGTCAACCAAAGACCAACTGTCAATAAACACTTTATACTCCTCAGAAACATTGCTTATCCTTTGCTAGGTCAGTACTAATGATTTAAAAGAAAAGTGTTTCATGGACTCACTCAGGTAAGAAATTAAGAAGCAAGGAGCAGGGGTGGTGTGGGGGGTGGCTACTTTTTTTTAGGTACATTCTATCTACCCTAATGTGTTTTGCACTCCTTTTTCTGTCTAGACAGAAATCAGTTTGCATCACAAATCTCTCTAGACTGCTTTGTGCATTAATAGCTAGTCAGATTACTTAAAGCTAACATCACAGTTTGTCAAATTACCTGCTCTCTACTTCTTTCTTGGACGTTTTGACTTTGTACTGATTGAATCCTTCAAAGAACAGGCTGCCTCAGAATGAAAAATCCCATGGAGTCATTTGCCAGCTGTTGATATTTTGACCATTACTCAGCTGTCTGGAGGCAGCCACAAACTGTATTGAATTACATAAAAACAATTGTCTAATGGCATGTAAGAAGAAAACTACATGAAGTAATTTTTCTTAAATTGCCAGGGAATTGCCACATATACATGCTGTTTTATTCCTAAGCATACTCTGTATGTTCACCAAAAAGTCTCAAAAAGATAGTCATCACTTCTCTTTGGATTGTACTTTCTTGTTCCGTTTGGCTGCCGTGTTTCAGAGTTTCAACTCTAGTAAGAAAGGGATTTCTCCCTTATAAATCCATCCCCCTACTTCTGCATAATGTTTAAAACTGAAAATATACGGCAAATGTTACAGAAATCCTACTGCTTCCCTGCACACAGAAAAAAAAATCAGCTTTCTGATAGCTGATGAAGTTCAAAAGACAGAAACTTCAGCAGGCCAGCATGCATGTTGGATCCTTGCATTTTTTAGTGAAAACAGAAGAATTATGGCTGGCTGGCTCTCTCTTTCACGGCTGAGCAACAAAGGAGGGCTTGAAGAGAGCAATCCCCAATGAGCTATAGATCAACATGCCAAATGAAGAGAAAAATCAAAAAGCTAAAATTATCCTTCACTAAAGGTGGTCTGATCAACCTGTGTGCTATTGTTTGTCTATTACATTTTCAATTGCACTCTGCACTTCCAAGGTACCTACAGAATTCTGGTCCTGTCAGTGACCCCATCTTAAATCTGACTGCTGTGACTCTCCTTGCTTGTTGATGCCCCAAATTCAAAGTAAACCTATGATCTTTTTTTTTTTACTATGTGATTTTAAATGAAATTATTGCTATTCCTTCTCAATTATATATATTTAAAGCTTTTGGGGGTACATTTATCATCACAGTAACATTGCTGAATATGTTGATTTCAGCTTTAACATATACACTTAGCTTCAAACTGTCTGGCTTAGGCATCTACAGCATCATTAATTGCCTTAGTGTAAGCTTTAGCATAAATCTTTTCTTGAGTCCGATAAATGGCTTAGTTTCTCCTCAAACGAGAACACTGCTTTAGGGACTAAATACTGCCATAGCAGTATTCCTATTTACTGGACCTGACCCTCCTTGATAGCATCTGTCTTGGGTGTTGATTACATGTGCTGTAACTGAGGTTCTGTACACTAAAACTGTGTACTAAAACTGACATTGCCAACAATCTCATTTCTTGTTCAGTCTTCTTCTCAGTATTATGTTAGTGTTTCTTGAGATATCTTCAAATATAGTCAGTTCTGTATTTCTTTTCAAACTTCTCTCTTCATTTCTTGAATGGCAGAAAGCCTGCTAACTAAGCCAGAACTGCTCCTTGATTGGGTAAAGATGTATACAATAGAGATCATCAGAAATAGGTAAATTAAATGCTTTTTTAGTGTGTTATTGCAAGTTAAGGCATTTACTGAACTGCGGTATTACCATCTATTATGCTGCTCTGCGTATTCAGTTCTCTATTTTCACACTTCCCCATTCTCTTTATATAAAAGATGTGCAGATACATAAATGAAAAGTTACCTGATGGGCATATTGCTTTGCCATTAATCTGTAGTTAAACATCTGATGGCCAGGGGAGTAAGAGGGAGATTAAGAGACAAGTTGTCTACAAGAAGGCAGGGTTGTGTTTGGTTGGATTTTTACCAGGAAACCACCACCGTGACTCACTGTGACAGACCCACTGTCTGTGTAGCAGAAAACTAAGCTCTGTTCATTGCATCGTAATGAGCAACTACTATTAAAAGACTATACTTATTTCCCAGGACTGTACATGCATTACAGTGGATGAAGCTAATGATAACATTTGGAGATGAAGGTGCAGAAATAAAGCCTACTCTACCTTTAATGTAATACACAGAAACACTCTGAAGTAAACACATTGACAGCGATGAAATTTGTTAAAATGCAACAGTTTTCTGTCTTACCAGAGATTATTCTTCCTAATGGACTCATGAACCATAAAGGGAAAGGATTACTCTGTAAAATGCAATCTTTCTTTCTAAATAACTGACAAAATAGTGAAGTTCTTGCATGCCTAAGCATTTTACATGTTTCAGTGAACAGAATGCTTTTGTATTCATTTAGTCAAGTGTTAAATATGTTTTAAGGCCCTGAGAACAGCATTTCAGAGCTGCTTTCTGGAACGCATTTTTGTGATGAAATTATTTGTCAGCTGATAACTGCCGGGAAGTAGAACAGACGTTATTTACATCAAATCATCAGATTCTACTTAACACAGTAACAAAAAGAAATTACATAAGTCAGGATGTAAAGCTAGAAAAATACTCAGCGCGCTATGTACCCAGAGTGTGTTATGTAAATCTTTAAAGAACACTTCTTTTGTCAAACTACTACTTTATTTCTATGCTGTCTGCAGTAGTAAGCCTTTTAGCAAGGACCTGGAGGTCAGTGATTCTTGGTTTGGAGGGAGCAAAATGAATAAAGACAATGGCAGTGTGTTGCTCACACATGCTTTTTGCCCAGGCTGCCTTTTGATTAGTTCTTAGGGTTTTTTATGTTTTCAGTTTAGGCAGTTTTCTCATGATTGATCACAAATGTGTTGTAGTTTGCTCATCCAGCTGAGAAGAGTGTTTAAGCCCTGATTATTTTCAACACTAATTTACTTTCAATTTCTTTTACAAGGATTCCTGCAATTTACCATGTATAATTTTCAAATATACCGCTTCAAAAATATACCGCTAAACAAAGCATATCATGGTAGAATCCATTAGAATTCTTTTATGACTGAAGAGCAAAGATCAACTCCTTTCATGTGATCATTCCACATACTTAAAAATCTGAAAGAACATTATGCATTAATTAGCTCTGCTGTTTGGAAAATAGGAATTCTGATGGTGGTTATATTTTCTAGTACCTTTGCCCTCTCAGCATGGTGGGACTGATTTTCTTCTGCAGTCCTGAAATATCCAGCTTTCAGAATTCTGCTGTTAAATGAACAGGAAACTAGTATGCTGCATGTATCAGATTGCATCCCCAGAGTCACTTCAATCCAGGAGTACACACGTGTGGTTAACAATATAGCTTCAGCTGCTTACGACACACCAAGACTCTAAAAAAAGCTGATCTCAGTAGTTCAAAACCTAGCTTGTGTTACCCATTACTTTCCTGATAAGACCTTTCATGAGTCATTAATCTTCATCTGGGTCAGATAAGATTCAATGTGCTACAGTATTACCAGACATGCCTCTCACAGCTACACAGAATGACTGGTTTGTGTTGCCAAAAAAAAAAGCATGTTCTGCTGTCTGAAAAACAAATCTGTGCCAAATATTTAGTTAGTCATTCATTTTTAGCCCATTTCCAGTACAGGAAGTTTTGGATACATTGTCAGTTATAATTGGAAAAATTCTGTAACTTTTTTCTTAACTGTCTAAATGAGACAATGGTCTTCCATCCCACAATGAAAATGAAGAAGGAAAGAAAAAACAAAACAAACAAAAAAGAACTATTATAAAATGTTTTCTGTCTCTGAACTAGGAGAAGTGAAGTTTGTTTTTATTAGCTCTATTCCATTGATTTTTTGATAATATGTGGGATTCTCTATAAATACCCAAAATGAAAAATGTTTCAGTTTTGTTTTTAATGCAACTGAATTCTAGAAAACTTCCCTTTTTTGCTTTTGAGAGTAGAAAATGAACATAGGTGAAAGAAACGCATCAGTAATTAAGGAAACCCATGATGCAACATTATCCAGGTCTAAAATTATCAGTAAATGTTGTGTAAATACCACAATTATTTAAATTAGCTATATTGTGATTTATTTTTTTTTAATTATTACAGTACCATTACAATTAGAGGTAAAATATAGAGACTTCTTTGAAAAATCTGGAAAAAATATGCCTAGACTATGAAATGTGCCTATTATAAATAGATGGAATTGATTTAGAAAACATTACTGTGAGATCCAAGCTGAAATACGAACAGCCCAGCCTTCATACAAATTTTCTGACTGAAGCCCTAATATAATAAAAGCATATACTATGGGATATCAAAGTAAAATGAGCAGATTTGAAACAGCTACAGAATACATCTGTGTCACAGCATTCTGAAGAGGTTCTTGGAATGCTGTTTTGTCCTGTATTTTCAATTTATCCATTCTCAGTGCTATGCAGACAGAAACACAAGTTATCTTCCCAAACACTGCATAAGGGGAATAGTTATGCATGCAGAGTTTTTAATTCTGGTCAGTTTATACAGAAAAATTAATTGGAAGTGATGACAAAATACTTTCTGGTTTTACTGGGAATGGGATTTGATCTAAAATGTTGCATTAAATATAGAAAACTTGAGGGAAAGAAGGAATGAGATGACATTCATATTGATGGTCTTATTTAGAGACCCAAAAAGAGCTTGCAAGTATTAATTGTGTATGAAAACCAATACATTGATTTGTATGAATTAGATCCTAAGAGTGTGAAATGACTGCACAGACTTGCGACTGCAAAATTGCTGTTCAAGACAGGCCCCGTTTGAAAACTTAGCATGGTGCATTTATTTGTTTTAGATACAAAGTGATTTTCCCTAAAGCTATTTATGTTGGCACCTCTTCTGCAGTTCTCACAGCATTTCTTTGTATAAGGAGCACCTTCTCGTGTCCTTCTAACGTACAATGCAAAAACATTACACGGTACTCTAAATGGTTTATGACACAATTTATTTTTCTGTTTATTTCCAGAAGAGATATGTACCCTTGTAATTGCAGAAACTTTTCCTGAAGATTCAGGACTTTTCACCTGCACAGCAACAAATGAACACGGTTCAGTAACAAGCAGTGCACAGCTAACCGTGTGCTCAGGTATGTGACAAAGGGAAAAAAGGAGTTTTTAATCACAGATCTTAGATAATTAATTTACCTGTGAATTTATCAGTCTGCTTCCCTTGTAGAACAGGGTCCCTGTAAGAAAGGGGTTTTGTCAACCTCAGGGCATTCATATAAAGCAAAATGAATGCTTTTATTGGCTCATTTCCTCATTTAATATTTTTACTCATGCAAAGTACATTTTTTAAGTGTCTGCCACAAGCCTGGCAGACTTTTGAGTGTTAGGGTTCTGAGACTAGATGGCAGCAGAGGCAAAATGAAAGCAGGTGAAATTATGCTCCCAAAAGTGGCATAGGCCTTCTACAAAATAAAAAAACCTGTGTCATGATATGCTTAATTTTGTAATATATTTACATACATAATGTTGTGGAAAGTACTAACTTGGCTGCCGGTGCAAATATGCTGTGTATACATACATCCTTTGGCATTTCTAAATGATTTGTTCTTAAATGATGCTGTTTCAGGTGCCGTTGCCCGTACTTGCCAATCTCAGTTAGTGGCTAGATTCCTGACGTAGATTTAGAGGGATCTATAAGGTTCTTTATTGTGCCTCTAGCATGGGGCAAAGTCAGAAAATGGACAGTCACGTATCTAATTCAGAATAAATTATCAACGGGATGTCTAGAAACATACCTACACCAAACCAAAGAGATCCCACCTTTAATAAACTGAAAATACAGCATGTATGTGCCATGCATTTTGTCTATGACACCTTGGAAACACATTCTTTTTGATTTCTTTTAGCCAACTCAGAAAGCTCTAGTCATGAATCACTGATAAGACAATCCAACAGTGATGATTTCCATCATTTTCCACCGCTTCCTCCAGTTGAAATTAGCTCTCTTGAGCTTCCTCCTAAGAAACATACAGAGACCCACCAAGCAAACAACACTGACTTGAGATCTGGTGTGACAGCCCTTCAACTACAGCTCAATTCATCTGAGGAAAAAACAAATGGCATCCATCCTATTCATGGAGTAAATGGAATGATTAATAGCAAGCCAAATGGTGATAAATCCATCCCACCTCCAGCTGTCTTGCTTTCACCCACAAAGGAGCCACCACCTGTGCTTGCCAAACCAAAGCTGTGAGTATTTTTTTGTTTGTTTTCTTTTGTTTCCTATAAACTTGATATTTGTTGAAAGCAGATTTTTGCCTGAAGCAATTTAATGTTAGACAAATAATGAACACTGACCGTGCCTGTCCCTTGAACAATCTTCTTACCCCTGTGATTTATGTCCCAGAGAGCTGAATGAGAGAACTCTGTTGTTTCTCATAGCGCTACAGCAAAGGGAGGTACATTACATATAATGAATTCTATAGAAACTTTTAAGATAAAGTCACAAAAATGAAATTAGTGGTAGTGACTCTTGCTCGGCGCTTTTTATTCTTAGCTACTGTAACTAAATGTCATAGTCGACTGAGGTTCTTGCAAGCTATTCCTACTTCAACACTGGTCAGCTAACTTCATTCTGAATGTTCTTGATTTTGTGTAGTCAGTGGATATCTGTGTGTGTAATATTTGTATTATTTCTTATGTTATGTTTATATATAACATGTAACTTATTGTGCTGTCAACCAGATTACAGTGGCTCTTTTATAACTAAAAATCAGAAAATGAAAAGCTCAAGGAGAGGAGAGAGAAATAAGTGGAAAAAATTGTAGTAATGTTCTTACATTAGTGATGATACCTTACTTATGCAAAAGTGACTTTATGCTACTAACTTACAGCATGACTTTAGCATTGCACGGACTCCTCCTTTCCATCTCCCTCAAGAATTTTTGCAATATGACAAAGGAACTTAAATGCTATTTTATTTCATTTGCATCAATAATCAGAAGGGATTATTAATTATAAAAATGTGTTGAAGAAGAAGCATGAAATATGGTATTTAAGCTTAGCAAGGTCATTTGCTTAATTATGTGTTTTCACGGGATAACTTCCAAAATATAAAAATGCTGGTTTTTCAGCAATCGTGCTGATATTAAACAACAAAAACACATGCTTGAGGCAGCAAGCCAGCAGCATTCCATTTCTGCACTCTTTTTTTTTTCCTGTTGCTTCTTGTCATTCTAAGCAGTCACTGACAACTGTAGAAGAGAATGAGTGGAATAGCAGAAAGACAGTGGCGGAATAACAGTATATATGGTGGTGATTGCATATATGGAAGGGAGGTTGTTGAGGATGGCAACTTGCTGATGATACATGATGTGGAATGAGCCAGGTGTTTCTGTACCCTGTACATCTGTTGCAAGACCTATTTGTGGAGAAATGAGATAGCAGCTCCAGCAGAGCAGTAAAGAGCAATTTTCACCACAGAACTTTCTTTCCCAGAAGTGAGGTTGCCTAGCTGTGTAATAGACTTCCTGATCTATAATGTTCATTGCCACTCTTGCAAAATTTGTTCTGTTTTTAAATACAGTGTCAACATAGAAGCAGAGGCAAACGTGTACCATGCTGTGAGAAGTATGCTGTTATGAGAATCTGTTTGATTGCTGAAGTCCAAATTGATAACCTTGGACTCCCCAGTGCAATTGCACTTGAGTCCTTTATTTTGCCATTAACAACACTTGATGTGCTAGAGGCTGATCGTGATTGCAGTCAAGATACATGTTTTGCTTTGCTTAGCCAAAGCCAGTGTAAGCCCATCCTGCTGTCAGAAATGGAAAGCTTGCCTTCCCCTCAGCCAAGTATTTGCATGGTAATAGCACAAGAAAGGGAAAAGTTGCTAACAGGAGGAGGAAAAGGAATGTCTGACTGCAGAGATTTGAAATGAGCTTTTAGCATTTGGGAAACTGCACCCCAAGACAAATCTAACAAAACAATTGCATTAAAATTAGGTGAGTAGTAAAGTAGCTATTTTAACCATGAGAGCAGTCCTTCTTGAAGAGAGCTCATCTATGGAGTTGTATCTCTCCCTAGGGTATCAGTATTTGATGATTGAAGAAGCAGCATATATTGACAATGACATAAAAGCAAACATGTTTATAATACACTTTTTTAAGTAATTTAATGTAATGTTGGGTATGTAGAAAGGTTAAAGCTTCTGAAAATCGTTAGTCAGTTTTATTTTTGATGAAGACTGGTTTTAAATTTCCTAGAGAGGCTTTTCTTTTCAAGCTTACCTTAACTCATAAATTACTTGACAGGTTTATCTGTGACCTCTCTGAAAATAGTTTATTCAGCCAACACTGGAAGTAATTGCAGAGGGTTTGGGGATGATGGGCTGGTGTTGGTTTGGTAGTGTTTTTTAAACTATTTTTAGTTTAACAAGAAGGAGAGAGTAAGTACCTTCTTGAAGTATATTTGTATCTTGGCAATGCAGATGTAACAAATACCTGCAAATAATGGTTTACCACAATTCAGTCCAATGCAAGAGCTGGCATGCTGCAGAGTTACTGTAGTTGTTTTCAGACTTGAAAAGTGTTTTGAAAATCCTACAAAATGTTCAGTTTGTGGTTACAGACACTGAAATAATCCTTAAGCCATAATATTACTTGTTGCCTCAGTCTGGTACTGAGAATTTTTAAAACAGAGTTTAATGTGATCTACTTTTCCAAGAAAATTCTGTGTATTATATAGAATTAACTGGGAAAGTAGTCAATACCAGATTTTTTGCTAACATGGAATTTAGAGGACATCAAAGGCGCAGGGTTAAAAGGCACAATATTTTATCAGGCTTTGTTTGTAACATGAGTTTATACAGACAAGAGGCAAAACTGTTGAACTGTCCAAAAAAAACCCAGATTGTTGCAATTCCAATCTGTGTGCAACCTAGCTGGGGAGCTTGAGCTACTAGTGTGCGTTGGACTTTACCAGGAAATATTGCTGTAATACCCACGAGCTTTCAGAAGTGTCCCCATAAGTGTATGGTATTTTCAGATACTTTGTATCTCTCAAAACTAGGCAAATAAGCATTAATACTAATTTCATTATTTCCCATGTGTGGAAGTGCTGCTTTAAACCCCCCACAGTCCTCAGTCTGAATGTCTGCAAAACAGGCAGGACACTGTTCTGTAGAACTGTATATACATGTCCATGGTTTCAAGAACTTTCATTCAAATGGCTTAGTATTACTATTATTTAACAGAAAAGAAGATGGCGTTCGTATTGTTACTGGATGTACCTACCTAGGTCATGTTAGTTGTCTTTGTACCAAGCCATCAGTACAAGGTTCATAGACTCAACGTGACCACAGTGTGGTGACAGAATTTCCTGACCAGAGAGCTACTGTTTTATCTTCTCTCTATTGGAGTGTTATTCCAGTCTGTCATATACAATGATCAGAAAGAGTATTAGCTTAGTGAGAGTTGTTCTTGTTCATGCTTTGACAGGACAAGGGGTAATGCCTTTAAGGTAGCAAAGGGTAGATTTGGGTTAGCCATTAGGAAAAAGTTCTGTAATAGGAGGGTGATGGATCACTGGAATAGGCTGCCCCAGAGAGGTGGTGGAGGCCCCACCCCTGGAGACATTCAAGGCCAGGCTTGATGAGGCTCTGAGCAGCCTGACCTAGTTGGAGATGTCCCTGCTTACTGCAGGGGGGTTGGACTAGATGACCTCTAGAGGTCCCTTCCAACCCAATGCTTTCTATGATTCTATGATTCTGTGCTTCTCCCTTGCAGATGCAGAGAGCAACTGTAGGTATTGATAGCCTTATTTCTATAGCTGATCCATTACCATAAACTCAGAAGATAACAGTAGGAAGTGATATGTTTAACATTTTTAAAATTAGCACAGCAACACCTGCCCCTGTAGAATGATCAACATTTTTTTCATTGCATTGTTGTGAGAAGTAGTATTCTGCACAGACATGCACCATGCATGCTGTGAAGATGAATGGACTGAATTCCTAAATTCCATCTCGCCCAGTTCTCTTTGATACATTTTTTTTTAGGTGAAAATGAAAGGTGGGTATTAATTATGTAAAAAGAATGCTTGTTAAAAATTAAAAACAGTAAGATATGATTTCTTGCAATTTATGAAGCTATTGACAATCAGTATTTCTTTCAACATGGCTGTATTGTTTCCTGGGTTTAATGAGATTTTGTGCTGGGGTTTTTTTTTATGTTTTCAAAAGTCTTCACTTTTTATATAACACACAGAAGTAGTTAATTGTAAATGAAATTAAAAATATATCAAACAGTTTAGATATAACATCAGTACGGATAATATGAAATTATAATTAACTCCTTATTTTTAAGAAATAATTTTAATCTGGTTCATAAACATCAAAGTCACTGCTCTGCGAGTTGATACAACTTCCTTAACTACACCCACTTGTGTTTATATTGATTGTGAATGTGGTGCCATTTCCTGAATGGAATTATTTGTCGCTTCAGCCTCTATTACTCAGCAGCTGCGTTTTCTTTCACAGTCTTTTCTGTTTTGTAATCAATGCCTCAGCCATTTTTGCAAAGACACTAGTCCGTGTCTTTCTGTCAGTCATTTCTAGAATGTCTCTTATGCCCTTTAGAAATGTGTATTTCAGTCATCACTGAAAGTATTCTTAACCTTATCTTTCTATTAGCAATTTGCTTAATATGCAACTTACTGTATTTCTAGTCATGTACATGGTATGTTTGTAATGCCTGTCCTGACAGGGACTGGATTTTAAAGATCCTGCAAGAATTTATTACTTAATAATTGTACTTGATATATGCAAGTAGTAAGTCACTGTTTAGACTATATTAGGAAGATATGGGCAGAAAAAGGACATGTGAATAGCCAACAATCCTATGATTAATGCATTGGAATATACAGAAGGCAGGTCTAAGTCCTTATTCTGCCTGAGACCCCAGGCTTCTGAAGCCCAGGGAATTGTGGTGGGAGCTTTGAAGGCTTCACATTTTTCTTGGGCAAAACAACAACATTCTGGAAATGGTGAGAAGACATGTGATGTAGAGAAACTGTTTTCCTTCCAGTTCTGCTAACATACATAAGAATGTGATTTGCTTTAGCAGCCTAAATTGGGAAAGACTGACTACAGGAATGCTCAAATGTTAAACACTGATTTATCTAAGTTTTTGTTTGAAGTTATTGCATCTTCTGATAAAAACCTGAATAGAAAACCATTCTTGCATAGTTTGAATGATGCACAGAGCAGACCTCTGCTGCCATTATCTGCATGAAAACAAAACAAAACGAAAGAATGGGACCTTTCCTAACTGTGGGAAAGATATTTCCCACCTGTTATATGTAATTCAACAGTGAACTGTGTCTTACTGGATTTTGCATATTTCTCCGAGAGTTAAGTTAAAAAAAAACAAAAGCAGGTATTACTAACTTTTAATTAGAACTGTCAATCAGAAATATGTACAGTATATAGTCAAGATTTATTTGCTGCAGCAAAAATGTGAGAAGTGGAATCTTTGTCATCACAGGAATGCAAAGATAAAACAAAAGCATGGCATTATAAACAAATTGTGAAGTTATACAAAACCAATACAAATCAAAAAGCAATCATTTAAAATTCCTCGGTCTGAAAATTCACATTAAAAATAAGTACTTTTATAGAGAAGACAACACTGGATAGCATCCCCCAGCGCACTTTCTGACAGAAAAAAAACGGTGTAATGTAACATTTACTTTCCCATACTCCATAAGGCTGAACAAAATTCAAAGTTGTAAACATTCAGAGCATTTTACTTGGAAATTAGTAAGACAGTCTTCCTCTGCATAAGAAAATTGTGACACACTTTTTTTTTGTCTAGGAGTTAGTCATCACAGTAAACATGCAGCTTTGTCTTTGTGAGCTAAGGTCCATGCAGGCCCACTTCTACAGTTTTATCTGCTGTGCTCTTTCAGGGTTGATAAGGACCTTTGGATCCTTATCTTGCTAATGAAGTCTACCCACAATAAAACTTTGATCTACGCATATTTTCTACTGTAGTAGAAACAGCTAATGCTAAAAAAAATTGCTTGAAATGTGAAGCAGAATAATTGCACATAAAGTTAATCACTTTATTATACTGCAAGTCCTGAGCACTTTCCACATCTGTTTTCCCAATTAATACAGGAATTGTTAGTTTATAGTGCTTTTGTTTCTTGCTTTTATTTCATATCAGTATTATTTTAACAGGATTAGTGATAAACCAAGGAAAACTTTTGTGAAGAATTTCCATTTCAGTGGCTACTAACCAAGAGGCACTTGGACTGGGGTTTATGATTTACTAATATATAAAAATAAAGGAGGCTTTGTGAGCGAATATACTAAGAAATAGGGGTTTGTCTCCATTTTCTCTTTTCTTATCTAAAACTTGCAAATCCTGAGAAGGAACAAAGTATTATAATGCCTCATAGCACACCTGCAGACTGAATGCAGTAGATGAGGTTAGTTTAAACCAAGATATTTGTATACTTCCTTAGTGAGCTTAGATCACTATGAAAAGCTCTGAGACCACTGGGAGATGGATGAGAGGAAACAGGAAGTGTTATGGAATACATGTTGAAAGGCACATTTATTTATTGTAGTCATATCTCACTCTCTTAAAGAATGGAGTGTTCAGTTTTTACAAAAAAAAAAAAAAGAAAATCAGTGGAACAAAGTTTCTGTGCATTTTGTGGTATATTAGATTGATGTTAGCAGGTAGGAAAGATGAAGAATTGCACAGGCAATAGGCTGCTGCAGCTGTATAGACAGCAACCCATTTAAAAAATATGTGAGGAAATGCAGTGACTCTCATGATACCTTATTTGCACACATGAAAGTCACATGAAAATGCGTTAACAATTTCTTCCATATTCCTCAAAATAATTGCAAATAACTTCAATATTGAAATATTCAGTCTGCTGTTAAAGGCAGCCTGGTCAGGCAGTAGAATGTCACTTTTTTTTTCCCCCAGTTCCTAAGGTAATTTTAACAAAACTAAGAACAGAGAGTAACTTGAAATTGTAAATAAACATAATTAATTGTGTTTCTCTGTGTGTTCTGCTTTCAGTACCTTTAATTGCCTATTTCAGACCAAGAAATAGCATCATTCAAAACTGGTAGCCATTATTGCTGAGAAATTTCCTTTTTACCAATGCCTTTGTTAACATAGTGTTAAAGGGTAATAAATGCACTTTAATCCTTTTAAAATCTGCAGCAATCGAAGGCTGTAACAATAGATAACAACAAGAAGAAAGGTTAAAGGTAGGCAAGAAATTTATTTTTTTGATTTTTTTCTTTCTTCTTTTGGCACAGATTTTTTTGACCTTTAGTAGGTGGAGACGATTAACTGTACATCCTGCTTACATAAATGCTAATCAGTATTTTATCAGGAAAAGTCAAACAACCTTGAATCAGTTATAAAATATGCGTACCATGTGTGCTGCCAGCGTGATATGAACACAGGACTTGTGTGACTTTTTCAGGTTTTTATTTTAACATTGAAAGTAATTCAGGTTATAGGACAAGCAGGGAAATGGAATAAAATTAACACAGGTTCAGACTTATTTATCGGTTCACACAGGTTCACACTTACTTATATCTGTGCATGTTAAGCTTTTAGTTAAACACACGCTGTTAGCTTGTAAAACTTTTTGTGCCTCCAAGAATGCTCTCTTTCTCTTTTCCACCTGGCTGCACCTCAATAGTTCTGTTGCCTCTCTCATACTTTTGTTGTCAACTGTTACCCCCAGTTCCTCTCCAGGTGCCAAGAGTAGGCTTTTTTTCCTAAGAAGCTTGGCCTGAGTGCAAAGAACATTGTTCATTTTCAGTGGCTGATGGAGGCATGTGGAATTGTGTGGACAGCGTTACGGAATAAAGATAGCAAAGGTTGAGGGGTTGTGGGACAGACTGTGCATTTGGGGTGGTTTGTTTTTTTCTGTACCAAGGCTTAGTGGATCAGTATGCCATCAGTTTGTGATGCACCTTTGAACAGAAAATACAGAAGCAAATGTACCATCTACCTGCAAACAGTTTATGGTAGTCTTATGAGAATTGTGAACTAAAAGCATTGAGATAAAACATTTTGACTTTTGAAATATTTTATTGGTTTTGGTTTATTTCCTTCCCACTGAAATAACTGTATTGATTTCATACTTGGAAATTACCAAGTTAAGCAAATCCAAGTGTTCAATTCTTCTAATATGCAGCATTTTTGAGAGGTGCCTAACCACCTGCAATTAGTCCTGCCCATCTACCTGTAGCTGATGATGCCCATGCTTTAAAAAAATGTCCTGCAGAAGTAGGAACTCACACTTGGGTGAGGAGAATAGCTGTCAGGATGCTAACCTTATGAAGTTTAATCATACGCTTACATAGTTACAGAATTACTTTTTTATTATTATTCTGTTCCCTCCTGACATGCCATGATTTTTTATTTTTTTTTTATTGAAGGGATATAACTGTCTGGTGATTTCTGTGCTTCTTCTAGCTGTGATTATACTTCCAAGCTTTCCTTGTATGTCATTTCAAGTTTTCTTCTTTATCCCCAGTTTTATACTTCATTATCTTTCGCTTTTTTACTGTGTTTTCATTTTCTGCCCTATGTTAAGAAATGTTCTCTGGTGAGAAAAACGGGAAGCTGGATCTTGGTGGCATTTGTTTCTGTCTGCTTTAATATGTGTGCTATAAAACTTTGGATAAAGAATTTCCATGTTCTATTTTTTGTAATATACATAATCAATAGAGGTGCCAGGGTTTAAAGATGTTTAAAGATATGTCAGGCAGTTAAAGTCATATTTCTGATTTATGTACTTAAGCAAATGCCTAAGCTAAATAGATTGGAGAAGACCTAAAAACCAAGCAAGTGCAGCAGGTCCTGTTCTGTCAGCCTTATTAACGTTCTCTCTTGTCAAAAGAAGCCTTATTGCTCTCGCAAAGATTTTTATGGAGGTAAGAACGGAAAAGGCTTATCCAGTGGAGGGAGCTGTGTTGCTAGGGTAGACATCTGTCAGGGAGACAGCAAAAAAAAGAGTATTATAAGAGCCAGGGAAGTGGACCATTTTTAGAGACCTTATTCATGCCCCAGCAGGAATACCAAGTTGGAAGTATGAGTCTAGAATTTGGCTATGGAGGGAAAGTTGAGTATTCAGTTCAAAACTAGCAGTGATGAAGTCAGAAAAGACCTCAGTGCTTAGGACGGGACACTAGCAGTGCTTACACTGTCCAAAGACTAATATAGAAAATTAGTCTCCAGGGGATGACAAAGGATTGACCTTTGTATCTAGCAGAGTAATTGTTTACTAGAGATAGAATCACCTTTTCATCTTCTAGTAGACTTAGAAAATATATATATTATAATAATAATATGCATAGTGCATGTGTATAAAACAAAGAAACCTCATGGGAAACTAACATGGTTGAGATCTGTGACGTTCTAACATTCCTGCCTGTTATCCTGTCTGTGTCAGGCCATTAGGTACCCTCAACAAACACTGCAGTCAGAAGAATAATGAGCCTCTATGAAGCTAATGGAATCAGACCCCTAGTAAAGTCTTAAAATTTTGCTTCCAGAATGAGATCTAGGCCACACTCATATGACCTCTCAAAAGGACTGCATTTTTGTTTCTTTTGAGTAATCCTTTGTTATTACTCATCACAAATTTATTAAAGCAGATCTATGTGATGTTTGGTAATATGCACTGTATAAAATATCTTCCATTTCCGAGACTGTGAAGCATCACCTCAGTACAACTAGAAATCTGTGTATTTATCTTTACTCCACATGCCTTTAAAGATACAAATTATTAGTTTCTTGCATGTTTTTTGAAATTTGTTTCTCTTATCTCCATTACCTGGATTCTGGTGTTCCTCTGTACTGTACAGACTGATACTTGAAAACACTTTTCATGTTCTTCTGCATGTATTTGAAAGACAGTTCTTTTCCATCCTTTTCCCTCTCCCTTTCATTCTCCAGCTCCCTAATCATGTTAGCCACTGTAGTGTTCCTTCTTATACATTCTTTTTGTGTAAAGTATTTAAGAAACATATATGGTGTGTGTTTTTTCATGCTTCACTTATGTTTTTCACCCTCCCCCCCATCTCACCTTTCTCACCTCTCTGGTAAATCATGTAAATAATGGAATTGGAACTATCTTCTTTTAAGCTTTTAAGTCAGATTTAGATTATGTTATATTTTCATCTGCTAAGATCAAAACCACTGGACTTCAGTTTCAGTAGTGAAGAGTTGGATAGTACAGAACTGTGGAAGATACAGATTTTAGGTCCATGCTCGCAAAGATCATCAGCTGCTTTCCTTTTCCACCTCTGTTTCTGGCACAGCTGGACAAATCCACTCACCTTGAGATGGTCTTTCAGGGCCACTAAAGTAAGATCCACCCCAAAATTAAGAAATGTCTTTCCCTTCAAACCTTTTCCATATGATTGGTATCTGGTACTTAGTGATAGATACATATGGACTCCTGACTTTTGCAAAAGAGACAGAGATTCTTGCTGTGTAAGGAACTATTCTAACCTTTCTTCTACTGTGTTTTCTATGAATCTTCTTTTTTTTTTCATGCTATTTTTTGATGGCATGATGGCTCATTTTTTGCACTGCACTATATTTGCTCTCCTGCTTTTCCTTAAATAGCTACATCACACTATTTAAACATCCCAGGATCCTTTCCCTACTTACACAGATATCACCTGTTCCTTTCTCTTACTGCTGTGTGGATTATGGCTTTAATGAATCATGGATTAGGAGTGTCAGTCAATTGTTTTGTCTTATATTATCACTTGCATTTGCAAACCTTATTTTGAGAATGTTTATGATTTTTTTTATAGTTATTTGATATGCCTTCACTTTACTACAGATATGTGTCTGTTTGATTTCTTAAGCTGTCCTATAGCTGTTATCCTTAAGCACATGTGTACTGTTTGATATTAAGTCTTCAAGACATAGTTTCTAAATCCTTCATACATCCTCTGCATTTACTTCCTATTGTCTGGTCTTCTACAGCTGTTCTTCATTTCCTAGAGCCTTCCACATTCTCACTGTTCTGTAGATTAGATCTTCAGTAGGCCTCATTAACAACAAACAAAACATACTGTTTGGCATATATTAGTTCAAGTTGAGGTTATGCTCTAGGTCTGATTTTCTCTCTGGCTCACCATAATCTACACAAACTTGTTTTGTTGCAAAGAGCTGTGCTTTGTCCGCTAAATACTAAGAAACAGTTGCATGTTTACTTATTGACCATGAAAATGTCTGGAATTTATGCTTCCTTTTCACCAAGAAGGGTTTGCTTTTCACACCTTGTATGATACCTGCAACACAAAGCAGTAATATGCTTGTGCAAACAAATACTTTTTTTTTTGGCAACTGAAGAATAACTGAAGCTAAATTGATCAGATATACAGGTTATTTGTTTCTCATGTGACTGGTAAAACACTAAACTCATAGGCAAATTGTGGAGATCACAGGTCCCAGAATATGTAAAATATCTGACAGATGCAATGACGTGTCAAAAAATAATTTGATGTAATTGTATTGGGGGTTTTCACTGGCTGGCAGGATTCATCAGAAATCTGAAGAATGTAAGATTAGAACCCAGGAAGTAGTGTGAAATGTAGTAAGGCAAATACAAAAAGTCAGATGAGAAAAACATGTTTGCAAATGAAAGGATAACCAAAATAACCTTTGATTCATTCACTCTTACTCCCCAGTTCTCTATGGGACTGTGTATTTTGCCCATCTTATACAGTTGATAAATACCAATCCATTGTAAGTATGCTGATTTGACATCCGGAGAATGATGGCAGTAGCTGAAAAAATGTCTTTAGTGAAATGGGTGCAATGCCATTAAAGTCTATTTAACATTTTCACTAATATCTGTCTTCTGCCTGTATTATGGACTTCTGCAAATTAGTTTCCAGAAAATAACTGAAGGATGTAACCGACATTTAAAAATTAGGAACTATTTAAGACTGAGTGAAGAAGCTTACTCAGTTAAAATTGCTTGGTGAAGTTCACAACAATTTAAATTCTTAGTATTTTTAGTGTATTAGTACAAAAAAATTACAAATATTTAGTATTCTTCCTCTGCCATTCATTTCATTAAAGTCATTTCAGTAGAACGGGTAATAGTTTATTCAAATCCTGTTGCAGCTGTTGATATATTCCTACAGTGAAAAATGAAGATGCGGAGATAGTAATAACAATCGAGAGGAAAAATTTCCCTTGCTTAGATTACTGCATGAAAAATCTTTGGCTTAAGAATGTTAAAAGTGCAATTAAAGGGAAGAGTTTCCTTACATTTCTCCTTTTAAAAGATGTTTTTTAAGATAATTTAATGAAAAAAAAGTATCTTTTTCTTCATTCCCTCACTTGCTGTCGCTCATGCAGCCCCTCACTCACAACTGCTCTTGCCCTCTCTCTCTCCCTTTCCCCTTGCTTCTTTTTTTTCTGATGGAAAGCCTTCACAGTTCTGACAGATGAACCACTATTAGCATAAGGTTCATCAATTCAGGTTAAGGACTGTTTTGCATTAATTGTGCCATCATGTTTTCACGACGCCTCAAAGGCTTCTTGGCAGAGTCACAGGAAAAACTCATAGCATGTTCTCTACTTCAAATACAATAATGTGAGCGTTCTATAGAAACTCCTTTGCGAGTCCTGGTTTATAATGTAGCTGTTGCAGTAATTTTCCTACTCAGAAAAATGAAATGTTTGGATGATCCTGACATGTGCAAAAGTTTTTAATGGTTCTGACATTACAAGGCATTGTATTCAGAGTTTTCTAGAAATGGTTGTGTTAACAAGGTACTTAGAGTTTGAATAATTAAGTCATTTTCTTGATGGCTTGAGTAGGAAGTATATGTTTCTCTATTAATCCCACCTATAGTGTTCTTCCATAATCATGTTCTGTTCTATTGTCCTGAAGTTCTCGGTTTGTGCGATTGCTTATGACTTCTCTATATCTTAATGTGACATTTTTTAATATATTGCTGTGAAACAGTTAGTGTGTTGGCACTCTGAAAAAAAACCTGTGCTTGCAACTTTGGGAATGCTTATATTCTGTTAAAGTTCCCCAATATAAAAAAAATATCATAAAGCAGCTATAATCTCTACTGGTAGTGATTCAGACTTTGGTAAATGCAGATCTTCTGCTACACTCCGTGCAGAACTGGATAAGATCTCAATGTACATACACAAAAGCAATTCTTAATTCATTGGATACCAAGTGAGACATTCTTTTGTTTCACCCAAGGGCCTGCCATGGTAATGCTAAACTGTTGATAATTTGTGAATGGAGCAGATGTGAGTTTGACATGTCAAAACTTGGTTCTAGGTTTAAAATTATGTAAACAGAGGTGTAAAAATATTAGAAGCGTATCTGAACCTGCAGGTGATCTGTGGGATGATATTTAAAATTTCTCACTGATTGCAGAAGGATACTTTCTCATTATGTAATTTTCTGTGTATTCTCTCTGCTAAAGACTGGCCTGGAATCTGAAAGAAAATACTTTTCTATAATCCTGTATGTGTATAGAATACATGCCAAACATTAACAGGTAGTGATCTTATGCTAATTTATCTGAGTTTATCTCATATATTTTCATAAAGTACCTTACCTGTGTATGCATTGTGCAAGTCCTTTGGTATTTTCCTATCTATGCCTGTTTTCTTTTTATATTTCTACCTGTAGCTGATTTCTTAAAGTAAGGTTTACTTTGGGTTTTCTTTGTGTTGGCAGCTACAGCCCAATGTTGTTCTTTTTTTTTCCTTTTCCTTTGTGTTTTTTGTTGGGTTTTTTTTTGGGGGGGGGGGGGGGTTGTTTGGGGTTTTTTGGGTTTGTTTTTTTTTTGGTTTTGAAACAAGGCTTTCCCCCTTTTTTTAAAAAAGAAAAAAAAAAATTAAAAGGGGCCATCTTTTCACGGT
>JAAGNO010004254.1:0-24799 GCA_033439905.1 Ceryle rudis | reverse complement strand
TGTTTTTGTTGTTTTGCCTTTTTTCTTTTGGTTTTTTTTTGGTTTTTTTGGGGGGGGGGGGGTTAGTTTTTTTGGGTGGTTGGTTGGTTGGTTTGGGTTGGTTGGTTGGTTGTTTTGTTGTTGTTGGTTGGTTGGTTTGTTGGTTTCAGTTTGTTTGGTTCTTTTTTTTATTATTATTATTTGAAAGAGAATGAGGGAAGTAAACTCTACTAAAATTAAAGCCTGTAGAATCCTAGTGAGGAACCATGCTCAGAGTACTTGAATGCCACCTCTTTCAACTTGTACAAATTGGGTAAGGAAATCTTGTATCTCTGCAGAATCTTCTCAGAATAGCAATAGGTATGCCACTGATGGTCTGGTCAAAGAACCCAACTTTGTGGTTCAGTAGCCTTCTCCCTGGTAGCTGAATAAATTAAAGTATCAACAACACATGTACTTCCAAAAGGCAAAGCAGAATGTCATGCATTGCTGATGTTGTAGTTTAGGGAAAGTTTAATGAATGCCTGGTAGCACACTTACTTTGATAAAGTGATCTATTAATTAAATACTCACAGAGAGAAGGCTCAACCAGCCTCAAGTGACATCAGTTTTATTGCAGCCATTTATTCCTGGTTTTACCTAAGGAATGGAGATATTTTTATTTTCCACCTTTCTGAATTCAGTAGTTACAATTTCTTTTGTGGCACTTTTAAGAAAAATGCTTTTTATTTTATTATCAAATATTCAAAATTACAATACTGAAGTGGCAAGCATTACTGGAAAAATCTGGGTTTATTTGCCGACAACTTATTGCTCCAAACATGCATATTAATTGCATATTTACAATTCAGTAAATATTCATAACTGCTTACAGGATAAAATTGTCATTGCAGATTGCACAGAAGTGAGAAGTCCTCTTAAATGCTTCGTTTGTTTTGGGTTTTTTTTAATATTAATTTCTGTGATATTTTAAATACTTAGGGAAATAGCTGTCATATTGACTTAGATGTTACTGGCTTACTGCAATTGCTTAGAATTTTGAGTTGGATACACTTCAACTTTTGTTTACTTTTATAATGCCCACTGGGAATTAAACTCTTCCTCCCTAGAACAGTATAAGATAAACAGTGTTTTCTGTCAGAAACAGAAATTCACAGCTACCCTTTTGGCCCCCTTACTAATCATGTTTACTTAACTCTCAACACAGTCTGAAATGGACTTAGTGACATTTCCAGACTTTGTTATTGAGTAAATGCTTGTCTGAGTGGCCCCTGAAGTCAGAACTGAAGCCAGAACTATGCGCCTTCAGCTTCCATTAAAACACATAAACATGATGCTTGTTATCTGCAAACACCACAGAAATGCAGCATGAAATACTGAATACGTTTAAACATCCTATCAGCATCCATAACCGTTGGGACCATGTAATAAGCCTCATCCTGGCTTTATCCAAGTCACAGAAGATTTTGATGATGTGCCACAACAGAGGATTACATGTTCTGCATGCAAAACACCTACCTCAAAATGAAGTATTTATAGGGGGAGAGGACGGACGGATAGGGACACCTTACAAATGCCCAGAGTTACAAATGTCCAGCCTGACTGTTGCTGTAGTATAGGTAAATATATTTTTTTTTTTTTTCCTAATGCATGTGTTTGTGTAGATGAGAGACTAACCTAATTAAAGACAATAGAGATGTTTAAGTTGCTGAGATAGAACTCTGGAGTTCTAATGCTGATGTGTGTACACTTTGCTCTGTTCAATTTACTTTTGTCATGTCAACTCTTGTCCCTGGCAGTAGGAAGACAAAAGAACTTGACTTCTTTTATCACTAATTCACAGGATTTCATAATGGACTGTAGTTGCAGTAATGTGTTTTATTGGAAAAAGCTACAGGCATGACTTTTTGAACTTTATATTGTCCAAACATAATTTATAATTCTATTACATCGTGAAGTGCTAAATATTATTCTCACGACATTCCCGGATTGAGGAAAATTGAAGTAAATCCCATTATGTTCTTGAAAAGTGTATAAACAGATAAAACAGCTTATCAGAGATACTGTTGAATTATCATCAGTTAAGGTATTTCACAGTATTTTCATGGTTAAGGTAAATATTTAAATTCTAATGATTCTGTGTTTCATTAAGGAAAAAACTACAAAGCAATAGAGAGTGCAGATTTTACTTGCATTCAGAATGTTTCAGGGCTTTCTACCATGGCTTTTATAAACAAGCATGTTGCTTGTCCAGGTTTCCATGTTGTTTACTATGGCATTTGTTACAGGCAGCGTCTGGCAACGAATTCCATTTGTTACCGGAATCCTCTTACAATGAGGCTAGGAACACCTCATTTAAGGCTCTCTGCTTGTAGGTTGTGGAGAGAAGACAGCTGTTAACAAACGTAGGACCATTACAGGAGAGTCATGTTTCATCCTTGATATGGTACCTTTTCTAACAGGTTATTCGCATATAAATGGTTCTACAGCAGGACAGTTTCATAAGAAAAACTCAGCTGTGAATTTCAGGAAAGCATTTCAGTTTAACCTGAGTCAGGGGTAGAAGTTACCCAACACAGGGTAACTGACTGTTAAAGAGGTAAAATATACCTGTCAATTCTCTGGTAGTATTAAAAAGAAGACCTTGAAGGAGGCTCTAAGTTGCCTTGACATGTATTGTTTCACTGCCAGAATGAAAAGTGAGTTAATACCAGCAAGTTACTGCCACAAAAATGTGAAAGACAGAATTAAATCATCTTCATTTAGAGTGTCTAGATGCTTTTCAGAAATCTGTCAAACTGGAACTTAAATGGGTTAAAATTTTGTAGTTAAGACATGCTTTTGAAAATGAGCATGAGAACTCTAAAGAACACATGGGCACACAGGTGTTTCCCTTGGTTACTGCCTGTACAATCAGCAAGAAATGTTTGGGGATGTTCATCAAAAGTAGCCAAAGGACAAGGAAAAGTTTGTTTTGTTGTTTTTCTGGTTTGTTTTGTTTGATTGTTTGTTTGGGGTTTTTTTTTTGGTTGGTTTGGGGTTTTTTTTTGTTTGTTTTTTTAAAGTAAGGTAAATATATGAGTGGATGAGTTTCCCAGGCTTTGATGTAGCCGGCTTTTTATACGAGCTTGTTCTGCCAGTTCTGAGCAGGAGAGAGCACGCATGTCAAACCCTTTTTCAAACAATCTTCTCTGATTACTTCCAGAGAACCAGCCTTATGAAAGCAAGGCAAAGTTAACCCTTATTGAAGGAAAAAAAAGTAGCATTATTTAACTTGAAAGAAAGAAAGATATTGTAGCTCACTGGAATGATACTTCTAACAATAGCCATGGATTTAGGCCATCAAATAATTGATGCTGTTGTTTCCAACATGAAAAATGGCCAATTCAGAACAAACCTTCAAGTCACTAGAACAAGTGGTAATTTCACAAATCATTGTTTAACTTTTCTGAAAAAAAATATTTTAAAGGTCATTCAGCAATTAATGATATTGTATAGCTGAGTAAAAACCAAACTTACTGGTAAAATGTGCAGTAGATAAATGTGTTTCTTTATATTCTTTTACTACTACCATACAATTAACACTGGTGTAAGTAACAGCATAAGCAGTAACTTAGAAAATATTCACCTCTCTGTAATAAATATTGGTATAGTGTTTTATGGCCTTTCTTTACAGCAAACAAAATTCAGCAGAAAAGAACAGCTTTGAAAGATAAAATCTGATCCTTCTAAAAAGGCACGCACAGACTAAGAACTCCCACTGAATCCACATCTAAATCCCAGCTGCAAGCTCTAGACTTCTAAGCCTTTTCATTAAATTTTTGGAGTGAAATATTTAGAATTAATGCTCTCAATGATATTCTGCAAAGCTTTACAGATGGAGGTTAAAATGTAGTAGCAGATGAGTAATAGTATGGTTTTAGTGTCTTGTGAAACCAATGACTGGGGATTTGGACAATGTAAATGTAACTAATTAAAGGCAACATGAAGGATGGGAAATAGCTGCTTGTGTTCAGCTTGTTGTGTACCACTTGCGCATTTCACATTTACTCACCCATGGAAAAATTTCAGAAAAACATTTGGAAACTACAGCTTTTTGACAATGGAAAATGCAGTACAACATTATTTAAGGACAGAATAACATTTTTAAGAGTCCAGAGTTCAGACAGTAACTTTATCAGCTTTATATGTTGGCTGTTGGTTGTTGACCTTGCTGAAAATATGTAGCAAATTTTGGGTTCTCTTCACCCATTTGCCCTTGCTTGTAAGGGAATCCGTATGCTTTTAAACGTTGTAATGAATTGTAATTATTGCTCTTAACCTAATATCCTCCATAAATCAGAATCTATTTTTAGATACGGTCAAAGGATTTGTCATAAGCTGTCAGAAAATGGTTGGTTTACAGCCCAAATATTTTACTACTTTAATTTGTGGTTAGAAGGAAGGTTATTCACTTAAACTTCAGAAAAAGTGAATGAGAGAAATATTCTCTCTAAAATGAGAAATATTACAAACATAAAATATTGAGTATTGTACCTCTGATATAAATGCAAAAACAATCCTGAGAAGACAAAAATATTTCTGTAAGCTTTGTTATAGTAATCAATGTCAAACTTTACAAATATCTAAACCATAAATTTTCAGACCCCCATTTTCATTTGACTCTGATTTTCTTTGGCTTTACAGGAATATCCACTTAATATACCCTATTTGTATGTAGCTTCTTGGAAATAGATTGTAAAACTCAGTAATACTGTAGTTTATTTTAGCCAGAAATTCAAATGGAATTTGTTCTTGTTTGATACAACCAAATCCTTTTTTTGGTTTGAAAGGGATAAACTTTTATATGACCCTTAGAAATGAGCTATATATCTTAACATAAAAGTAAGGCAAAGGGGGGGTTTTCAGATACTAATCATCTCATCTCTTCTGAATATTTGCAGACCATAGTAATTATCTTTCTGTAAGTTCCCAAAAGATACTCTAGCATTGTGCTGGTTGGAGTAGAACCCAGCTACATTCCTTACCAGTCCTCAAGAGCAATGATATTACACACATCTTCTAGAATGTGGAAATAATGGAGTTATCAGATCCTTTCTTTTATGAACAAAAATTATCTAAACTGTAAGTTGGTTAGGGCTAGAGTGTATGCATATGTGTGTATGGATTCCTATGATAATCCTTTTAAAAGATTCCTTCACATAGAAACATTTTTAGTACTCAAGGGGAAACCTCAGTCTTACCAGTTTAGAACAGATGTATGATAGTCATAGCTCTAGGCATGCGATATGCTGAAATATGAGTTCAGTTTAAGTTTTGTGGTATTTAGCTGGAAAAGACTTTTGCTGTCATTTTGGTCTGTTAAGGATCTTTTTTGTTATTGTCGCTCTTGTTTTTTCCTTATTTGACAGTTGGGCTAAATATACATCCCTGATGGTAGTTCCAGGTTTATTGGTGGAACAGATAGAGCATACTGCAACTTCAAGAGTATTAGGATGTTCTGTACCTCTAATTCTTGACAGATTCAAAATTATTAATACTTAGCCTTTCTCTTTTGTCTTTGATTGCCAAGAGCTATTTTTACAACTACCTCCTCAATATCACTGTCTTCCAAGATCAAATCTGGAGAACCCACTATCTCTCCACTGGGGTTGACACAGTGTCAATCTGGTTATGCAGTTGATAGGTCAGGAGACTTACTAAGGGCCAGCCAGACTTATTTCACTAAACTGTCAAAAATCTCTATAGGTTTTTTCTCCTTTGCTCTGGTACAGGAAAACAGACTGAGAGACTGTTAGTTGCCAGATTAACTGCAGGGATTAGTTCTATCCTGTATGTAGGAGGAAACTTGAGCATCACTCAGAAGTCTGAGACTTCTTTTTGACACTTCACGTGATATTTTCACAGCTCACTTCATTTGCTCAATTAAGTTTTGTCATCTGTTTATCTTCAGTATGTCTTGAGTGCAAGTCTTACTGACGAGGCTGGTTTCACATGGTTGTTTAGAGGTCAGACTTTGCAGTGTCTTCACACAGTCTGTTAGAAGTCAGTTTGTAGTCATCTAATCTAAGATTGCTGAACTGGAGTCAACCTTTTTTTTTTTTTTTTAATAAACATTATTTATGACAAAATAGGGCTGTAAAAGCAGCACGGGAAATGTAAAACTGTGATAGTGCATTTGCAGTTTCTGCAGTGAGCCTACATTATGGTTTTTGTCAGTGCATCGTTGCAAGGTCACTTTTATAGGAGAATATTCTTAAAGAAAAGAAGAAATAGTTCTAGGTGAAAACTACATTTGATACACTTTGGTTTTAACAAACTGCCAAAAGATGATTCAGATACAATAAAGCTGTCCCTTTAAAACTGGTTTGTTCAGCTCAGTCATTTTGAGACAGCCTGCCAAAGTGAGGCAGGTTACTCCAAATCACTGTAAACATGCTCTGGGAAAATGAGAAGACAGTAATTATTTCTTGACCAATTAATTACACAGTTTCAGTTGCTGTTTTTAGTGGGCAGTTGTAATAACCTGATGACCCACAAATACTCCATGGAAAGCTCAGAAATATATTCTGTTTCAAGAATATTTTTGCTGTACAGCCTTGTTCTTTCATAGAATTTTTAATGTTAAGAACAGTTTCAGAGCAAGAGGTCCTTATCATAGCAACTGAAGGAGGTGCTTTTAAATTAGCTGAAGCAAACCCACTTTTCTTAGATAGTTAGGAGCCTGAAAGCTTTCCAGGCTTCTGTAGCTTATAATGCTTTTTTTCCCTAAGCTTTTTATGGATTCTCAGTAGTAGGTATTAGTGATACACAGTATTCCAGGAGTATTTAAAACATCTGTATGTGAAGCTGTGGCTTCAGAACTCCTACTGTTCCAGTGACAGTGACCTCCTGCTCAACTCCACCAGGAGAAAAGGTTTTGTTGCTTTTGGGTGGTTTGTTTTTTTTTTTCCACGACAGTGCAGTATAAATGGATTTTTAGTTTAACAGAAAGGACTTTTGGCCCAGGATCTTCATCCGTGAGTTCATATGCTCCTTCTGTTGCTGTTTTTTATTTCTCATCGTGGATGTACAGTCCCTTGAGGTCTGGGAACTGAAAAGACAAAGCTGCTAAAATGAGTATCATAGAAACTCAGGCTCCAAAGAAACACCTGCACTTGATTTATGCTTTGTTAGTGAGTTTCGCACCATGCTTCAGAAAACTATGAGGGAACAGTCACTCATTTGGAAAGGAGAGTTGCAGAAACTTCTGTAGGGACTGAGCAGTGTAATAGCACTGCTCCCTTCCACTTATTTTGTTGCCCTCTGTTGTTCCTTTTCCTGCCCATCCCCTGTCTTGTCCCCCTCCCCTCAGTTCTCTCTTCAAACACAGTAGCCTCACCCAGAGTCCTTCCATTTTTCCACTCTTTACTCAAAGCCAGACAACCCCCCTCACTATGAAAATTAGCAAATACAGGTCTCCTTCAGGGCAAGTTTATCTTTTCTTCTGTTGTACAGTGATAGTGCTGTTGGGAATCTTGCACTGTGTACTTCTGGTACCAGTTATTGATTTCAAAAATTCTCTAATGCAACTGTGAATTTTGCTTATAGGTCAACTAGTAACTGATTTGGGAGAGAATAAAAAATAACTTGTGTGTCTCTGAGATGACAGAATTAAATAATTATTATTTGACAGCAATATTATTTCTGTCACTTCAGAGTCTAATTGCAAAAACAATTAGCAGAAGAGAGGTGGGAAACTGCAGCACTGGTATTGGAGGGATGAAGAAGTGACTGAGTAGGAGGGGGAAAAGACAAATTCTTAAGATTACTGATGGAAAATGTTTCTGTTCCCCTTACTTAAAGTTTCCATTCTCTGTACCCAGCCACATGTTCATCTCCGTCAGGTTGTGCCAAGACCAGTTGTGTGTCTGAGATGCAGAATCCTCTTTAAAATGTAATGAAAATGTTATCATCTATTTACATGATACATAATTCATATAGAATTATGATGATTTCAGAGTCATAGAGTCACTTGACAAAATTTGTCATTGTTTTCAGTTAAGGCAAATCAATCTTAGGCATCAGATTCTAAAGTAGAAATTACACCTGACAGTGCAATCTGAAGTAAAATAGTCGAAGTAGTCAAAAAAAATGGCAGATGCTACTTTGTATTTTGTAAGTATCATTTTCTCCTGATGTTACTGGTCTTTTTCTACAACTTATGTTTGCAGTTGAGTGGTTTTCTCAGAATTAGAGAAAAGTTAGAAAATTAGAAAAAAGATAAAACAAGAATGCGGTCATCCCAGATCTTGATCAAAAGCCTGCTGCATGTGCAGAAATTTTTGGATTTGTTGTTGTTGCTGTTAGCTGTCAATATTCCCTCACCAAGGGATTTTTTGGTTCAGCGCCAGACAGCAGTATGCAATAGGCTGAGCTTTTAAGGCCACTGTGGCAAACAATTCTGTATCTGTTTTTTTCTGATCACAGCTCTGTTTTTTTGAAACAAAGTACCAAATTTTAAAAATTGTGTATGCACAATTGCATGTGCTGTTTATATTAGCACTTAGTCTAAACATCCATAAAAATGGTTGTCCGGTATCTGTGTTTGGATATTTGTGGGTGGCTGCAGTATGGACCCATGTGCACTGATATGAACTGTAGAGTGCAGCTGGCTTTTCTTATTTTAAAGGTATGATCCTAAAACTGTTTGTTTATGCAAAGCAAAAAAAAAGTACAACACTAAATACGCTTTGACAATGGCTTTCTTTTACTGAAAAGTGTAAAAAAAGGATTTTCCTGGGCAGATGAAAAACACTGTGTGCTCCAGACAGAACAATTGAGCATTTCAGAACAAATTATACTAACTTGCTGAACCAGACTCTTCTCCCTGTGGGCATGTGTCTGTTTGCATATATTTATCAGTCAGCTGGGAAACAGAATGAGGAACATAGGAACATTCATGCACTGTTTTTTAAAAAAGAATCTGAATGGACCCCTTTTTTTTTCCCTTTTGTATTAGGGAAAAAAAGCATCCTAGGGAATATTGTAGCCACTTACTGCAAACTAGAAAGATGCTCTAAAGGCTCTTCTTCCCACTCTCTTTGACACTGCATGAGCTGTTAGTTTGTCTTTCCTTTAGATGATTCCAAGCTCTGGTGAAGAATACTATCAATCCCTGCCTCCTAGTTTAACCTCCCTAAGGGAGGTAATTCAGGAAGCCCATACTTTCTTGTAATTTCTTGATTGTCAGGCCATTTTACTTCTTTATTTTTTACTCATAACCGCCCATGAAGCACTTTAAACTTAATCTGCTTGCTAGGACTTCAACAAGATGAAATGCTTCCAGAATTGAAATGGCTCTCAAAATAGTGGGTCACTTTCTATAGTTAATATTTTAGTAGCCAAGTTCTTACAAAAAAGCTTCTTAGTTTGTTAAAGTTATGACCTCTTGGCCCCAAAATCCAATTGGGTCTGATATTAATGGTGGTACTTCACAGAGTACAGGTCTGGCTAGCAAGCAATACACAAAACAATTACAGCTATTGATGTGCTGGAATTCTTTTTGTTTGTGACAAGCTCTTTGTCCAGCAAAAACTGTTCCAGCACTTGGCATAAAGCAAATGCTTACCAGTCACTGTGAAAAAGGTTGCTTGCAAAGAAGTACGGGTTGTGCACACTGCTTAATGCAGACAAAGAAAGCTACAGTAGGAGGCCAGTTGCACATCATCCCCTGTGTGGTTAGGAAGGCTGGGAGCTCTCATAGGTGTTGTTTCAGGTCAGCAGTCTACAGAACCCAGGAGCACTTCAATGTCCAGGTGCCTCACTAAACCATGCTATGATTTTATCTCATGAAAGACTCAGGATGCACAAAACCCTCTTCTCATTTTTTATTCCCACATCAAGGAACCCTGAGTTTCTTGTTTTCCTTTTTTCCTTTTGATACCCTTGCAAATCAGTGCTATTGGTCATTTACACTTACTTTCTAATTATTCTGACATAACTTACACATTCAAAATTAAGCTGGTGTCCATCTTGATTTATTGTGAGTATCTGCTTATATCTTCAAGGCATAAAGATTTAAAGCAAAGCTGCTTGGGAAAAATCTGACCAATCTGTAACAACCTCTTTTCTGTGAAAGCAGTCATTCCCTTTCCCCCCAATCTAGTAGATTGTTAAAGCTGGTAGAACTTTTTAATAAGGAGCAATGCCAAGCTACTTATTAGTGGAATCAGGTAACTGAGGAATAACACAGCTTTTAAAAACTTCCACATTTTGATTTATTAGCACTTTAGAAACAGATCTGCAAATTTACATTGCACAGAAGTTGTAGATTTTTATTACAAATGGCAGTTGTAACCGTAACACTCCATGGTGATTTTCCTCTCAGTGCTTTGGCTGTTCATTTTCAGGGCCACAACAGTCTCACTACCATAACCTGGGTAGCGTTTGATTTATTTTCATATACTTCTCTTTTACTTTTTTTCCTCAGACTTGTTCTCTATACTAGGAATCAAGAAATGGTTCAGACTGAAAATTATGAACCTGAGCTCCAGGGAAGTTCAGAGATGAGCTTTTGTTTCAGACTCATCTTCATCCATATATAATAATGACTAAAATCTCCTTCAGTTATTTTTCATTGTTAAAAAAAAAAAAAAAAAAAAAAATTTGAAATTACGTAGCTCAACCATGAGGTAGGAGGAGAGGAGAGCTTCAGCTTACATCAGACAGACAGCTGAAAAGTTAAGAGTTGAAGCTCCTGAAGGAAGAATCTGTAAACAGGACAGATGTTTGATAGTGTCCTGCAGAATATCAAGAGTGACATCCCATCAATCTGTATTCTGGACAGAGTACAAAGCAATTTATTTGTGGTCAGAATTACTCTCATAAACTGGCCCAGCATCATAATTTAGTCTTAGTATATCCTGAAGGGTTCTTTGCCAAGTAGTTGGAAAGGCTTGGGGAAGGTCTTGAAAGCCTTTCAAGATAGCTTCCCTTCCCCCCTCCCCTGCAGGGAGACATAACCTGTCTCCTGGAAATTTAGCCAGACAGATTGCCTCACAGACCTCTTGTTCCAGTCACTTGAAGCTGAGATAACTGTGGTTTAGATTTAAGGCAGTTGCACACAAATGAGCTTAGTTGCATGGCTGAGTGATATTTTTTGAGTTGAGATGAGCACTTTCAAACACAACTGTATGTTTTAATTCATTAGTGGATTCAGTAAGAACGGATTATAGACAAGGGAGACTCAGTAATGACTCTTTCCAGATGGAGCCTCCTGTTGCCTTATTCAGCTGACATTCCCAGACCTTGCAATGAGACTGCAGAAGGACAGATCCAGTGGTGCTGGGTGGGTAGTATGGCAAGCATGTATGTTGGGAAGGTTCTCTCTGCCAGTATAGTTAGGTCTTCACTCCCAATAGTGAAGGTCATTGCCAGTGAGGAAAGTTTGTTCAAGTAGGTGAGGCACTGCAAATTACCTCTCCCTCCGGTGACAGAAAAGCAGAAACCAGGCTGTTTTGCCAAGCAGGAACCTGCTTCTGCTCCTTGGACTGCTAGTTGGAGGATTAAAGAGGGAATGGGAACTTTGTGCTAACCCCCATGTAATCTTGACATGCTCTGCTGTTTTCACAAGTTCAGAATTCTCACCAACATCACCATTCGTGTAAGCATTTGAAAACAATTATCTGCCTCTCTAATTTCTATTTGTGAATTCAATGCATGATTAGTAACCTCTAATATTTATTAAGTAAACCATTACGTAAAGCCACTTCAGGTGGGACTGCCAGATGTAAAGAAGCATGTGTACTCTTGCTGTCAGAAGGGCTTCTTTTAACTTTGCAAAGTAGGAACAGAGGGAACTCATATGAATACAGGGAGGAAAAAAAAGGGCAATAGAAGCATATTGTGATTCAGAAATCGGGTGGCTTTCTTAATTAGGTGGAGTTCTATCCTCTCAGTGAAACACCTGTAATTTCTACTCAGCTCGCTACCTGTTGAGTTTCATAGTTTCTGCTAAAAAATAGTTTAGATCTTCTCATTATGCATTGTTTGACCAGTCTTGTTAAGTATGAAAGTTTATGTTTTGTGTCTCTCTTCATCTGCAGATACCGCCTGTGCCCTAAGGAGATATGGGGCAGAATTTAGTGTCTTCACATTGCTTTTGGTGGGTGGTTTGTTGACTGGTTCATGATGCTCCAAGGGCCATATTTTACTGCAAAAAGCATAAACTTGTCTTTCCCAGTCCCCATCTTATGAATTCTTCCCCCGTGAAGGTGTCAGAAATCATGCAGCCACGTGGCCAGATGAATTAGGTAACTAATATGGTTGAAAAGTAAGCCAAAAAAATATTTGGTTTTCAGCCAGATTGCTACCCTTTCAGTGTTGACCCAAATTTAGAGTACCTTAAACTAACAGTGAACCTTAATCTTTAGTGTGGAAGATGGCTTCAGTACACCTTTACTAAAAATCCTTTAAAGGTTACTCTTGGTGCAGGGTATCTTAGGAAAGGACTTGTTGAAATACAAACCCGTGTAAGATATTGCTGACTGTCCTGTGCCGTGGTACAGAAGGAAAGTTTCTTGTAAGAATGGCTCCCAAGCAATACTTCATGGTTAACATTTATTGTGTTGATTCTGACATGACTCCCTACAGAATAAAAATCTTGACATTGATGAATGTCTTGAAAGGTTTCCAGGAATTCCAAATTAGGTATTAGAAGAAAAGCAATGGGGAAAGAAACAGCTTAGAATTTCCCATTTTATTTTGGCAGTCGTTTTCTGCCCAACTCATGGATGCCATGCACATGTTACACTATTATGTGAAGCATTTATTGATTTTCATTAGTAAGTCTGTTTGGACTTATTTGAAAGATAACATTATTAAACCAATCACAAATACTACACAGTCTTTCAGAATAGCACAGTCTGTTTTCTGTAGCATGGCTATGTCTAACTTTACTTCTTAACATTGTTTGTTTTGTAAAGTACTTTCCTACTTTGAGAATATTTTTCAACATTATACCATCAGTATAGATCCACAGAATTGTTTCTTTGCATTTCTAGCTGCTCTATAATGGATGTGTTTTATCTATATTTGTATTGATTTTTCAGCTGTGCTAGTTTATGTCTGTCCTCTGCCTTACTGACCCTGGAGTCAACTAAAGCAGTGGGCGTACAGCCAATTTCAGATGGCATTTCGTTAGTTTACTCCCTTTTAAAGTAGTTTAGGAAATGTAATTCAAATATTTCTGTTACTCGACAAGCCTGTTTAACTTTTCCAGTTTCACCCCCTTTACTCTGAATTTCCTCCTCCTTAATGTTTTCCGGTTCTAGAGAAAGGGATTAGAAATGTACCTCACCTCTAGCTATTTTCATTGTACTTTTCTTTCTAAATTTCTAGTTTTCTTTGTCCAGCTATGGATTTTTCTTTTTTCCCTAATCCTCGGTTTACATATACTTTTTGCTTTGTGCTACTGTGCATCTGTCTTCTAAGACATACTTATATAACCCTGGCACATAGCCTAAATTCATAATTACTTTAAAGGGAATTCGGGTGTGCAAGGAATGCAAAATGCAAGATCAGGCATTTGGAAAATGGTCTAGTGGAGTTGGTTTTTTTCGTCTTCTTCTTCTTCCCTGTACAATGAGTATTTATCTTAAACAATTTCCATGACTTTTGGAAACTTGTTTCACTTTTCCTAAGCTAATATATGTTCCATTAGCACTTTTTGGCTTGAAGCCAGTTGATCCCTTCAGGCTTTGCTGAAGTTAGTTGCTTTTCTTTTTATTTTATTTAATTGCTTTTTTGTTTGTTTGTTTGTTTTGTTGGTTTTGTGGTGGTTTTGTTTTTTTTTTCTTTTACCAGTTCTCTGTCTGAAGTCATTCAGCTTTGATTTAGTGGCTATTGTGGTGCTGGCTTTTGGTGGCTTTCAATCTCCCAGACGAGTGACTAGAATTACAGCTCCTTGTTCCAAAAGTCCAGACCTTTATTTATATGTTGGTTTATTGCAGAATGTATGGGATGCTGCCCAGGCAATAGCTGATTAAAGTAGTATCACAAAGTACATTTAGTGATCGGACTTAATAGACTTTTTATTATTATTATTTTGAGAATCACATCCCAGCCCATGTATCAAACCATGCTATCAATAATACCATTCTGCTGGCAGTATTATTTAGGGTATGTTTTTCTTGTAGCTTACTGGGAATTTAAAACAAAACAAACCAACCAACCAACCAAAAAACCCACCACTGTATTACCTTTTACATCCATGTGGGACTGTTTCCTCATTTCACTGTGGGTTTGTATTCTTTGGAATGTGGACTTAGGTACACATGAAGAAAGCTACACAGTATTTCTTAGAAGAAGAAGCCAGGAAATAGAAATGCAAATAAATCAGTCAGACACAGCTTTTTGAAGGTCTTAATAATACGTGAGCTAGGATAATTACCTAGCTGACTGTATCCAAAGAATTGCATCTTTTTCACTAGGGTGGGCTGAGGGGAACAAAAGATCTTTAAAGCATAAGACATAAAGCATTAAAGGAAAAGAAAGTAACTTATGATAGTAATGAGACACTGACTTCCTTGTGTACCAGTGGAAAAGGCCAGCCAGGGATAAGGGGAGGTTGTGTACAGCAAATAGTTCAGAGGTTGGTAACCATACTAGACTTTCCTCCTTTATTCATTGAAGAGGTAAGAGTCATTCTGGTGTGGTTTGTTTTCTGTTTCTGGAGTTGTTTAAACATGTTTCTTGTTTTTAGGTACAAGTGCTGTGACATAAATCACACTTTGTTTTAAAGAAGCAATGTGTATATAGTAACAAACTTTTGACTTGGTCACAGGTGACACCTGTTGTAATCTGAGTAGCAGAGTGAGAATAATCAAACTGGGGAATTTCCTTCTCCAGTTTGACTACTTCTCTGAGTTAAAGGTCTGAGGAGTTCCTCCCTTAGGGATATGCCTTATGAGATCCTGAGAAAAGACATTACAGTACAAGCAGTCAAGTGGCCATGGTTGGGACATCTCCTGGTAGAAATTTGTTCACGTTTGTGCGGAGCCTATCCTAAAATGATTCCAGCTGTCCCATGTTTAGAGATGCTGAACTGCCACTTAAAACTGGTTCTTAAAAAATTCATTGGAGGAATTTAGCCTCGTGTCATCAAACTTTCAGCTGTGTTACATCTGGATTGCTGTTCAGTTATTTTACATCAGCATTCCCCATTAATTCCCCTCTAATGAAGATTGCATTTACTCAGTGAAGATCTATAATATGCTTCTTGCATGATAAAATATTCGATAAAATGTAAAAAAAACCAAAAAAAATTATTATATGACTTTGTATAAAATAGTTTAATTCCACAATATTTTTCCAGTCAAAGTAAATTTCTCACATTCTTTGCATGACTGATACCATTTTTGTCTTTAGTACTTTCTCAGGTAGCCTTTTCCTTCTGATTTTTTAATTTTTATGCATTCACCTTCTTCTCACACAAGGATTAGTTTGTTAATGTGGTAATGTTGCTGCTTGAAATCCAGAAGCCTCTTGGGACAAACCTGAATATTGAGTCCCTAGAGTACCCTGAACAGTTCCTGGGATTGAAATACAAGGGTTTTCATAGTCTTCCTCACAGCAGCAGTTTCATGCAGTTCCTGGCTTGGCAAGGGCTGCTTAAGTAAAACCTGCTGCCACCATAATTTTTCTTCTTTGAGTTTTCCAGCATGGCCATCATTTTTAGGGGTATCAGAAAGTTGGTTTACCAACCACACATCAACTGGGAGCTCTTCCCCTGTCAGATAGAAGAGTGCTGGGGGCCTGTCATGAAGACATAGAGCCATCTTCCAAAGTATTTGCCCAGCTACCTATAAATAAATATGGTTAGATCTTTTCCCACAACCATTCCCTTTTCCCCCCTAGTGTTACTTACATCAATGAATTCTGCAGAGGGTGGTTATTTTACAACCACTGGATATTTTACTTTTAAAGTACAAAACACTTGTAAAATATTTCTACAATACAAAAAAAATAATGATAGGAACTGCAATAAATCTAGGGGGGAAAGAGGGAGAGGTCATACAAAAAAATCTCATTTCAGCTATAGACAACTGATAGCTAGAATGCCTTTTTATTCTGTAAGTATCTCTCAATGAATATTTGAAGACTTACAGCTAGGTTTGTTACTTTGAACAGGTCATCATAATAGGAGTTTGGTTTTGAAATTTTTATACAAGAAAGGTTGGTTCAGTTTAGAGACAATGGTATTTTCCTGGGCCCAGACACTCTCAGACAGGGGTCTTGACAGTGCACCTATCATGCTATAAAGTCTTTTCTGCGAGTGCTGATTTCAGTATGTTAACAACTTATTTTTCCAAATAGCATAAACATCCTATAGCAAAATTCTAAATACTGAACAATTTCAACTGACATAGTGGAATATCTTAGAGAGAATTGGATACCCCTTCCTTTCCTCCTAAGAAGCTGAAAGACGAACAGGTTTTACAGAATGGCAGAGTGTAAAGTTGTGAAAGGAACACAGTAGTTCTTTCCGAACAGGCTCTCTGTAAACTGAACAGACACTGCAGCAAAATGAACATTGGTGTTCCATTATACAAGACACCTATAGGGAGGTCTCATTATGCCAAACCCACAAAAAGATTTACTTTGGATGTGACAGGGATATAATCCAAGAATATATTTGGCAATGAGTATACTGGGGAACTGTCTTACTCTCCCCTCCTTCACTACCCTTATGGAATTTCTAGTGTTTTGGATTGCTGTGTGTTTGGTGTTTTTTGGTTTGGTGTTTTGTTTTAGTTTTGGTTTTGGGGGGGTTGTTTGTTTGTTTGTTTTGTTGATTTTTTTTTTTTTTAGAAAAAAAAATCTGCTAGTTCTGGAAGTTCAGGATAATGATAATAAAATGTTGTAAGCCACTGTATGTTACTGAATATTAGTCGCAAGGGCTGTGATTGCTGTGATTTAACAACAGGTGTTACATTTTTCCAAATATGTGCCACACGTGTTATATATTATTGTAGCAAAAGCCTTGCTGCAAGTGTATTATGGTTTTAGTTTAATCAAAATAGCAGAATTTTGAGGGAAAATACACAATCATCAGTCATTCTTTATTGGCACCCATGCATTGCTGGGAAAAAAGCAGGCCAAACTTGTTCTTCAAGTCCAGTTTGGGAGTCAGTCAGTGAGTATCAGTTTATTGATAGGAACTGCATGTCTACAATGCAGTCCTTTTCCAGCCAGGAACACGTTATTGCTGTGATATGGAAAAATCCTCATTTGCTATGGGTTTGGGAGCTTTTTGTTTCTTTGGTGGTTGTTTGCTGGGTTTTGTTTTTTTCCTTTTCACCATATGTAATAAATGGTGCTGTGCTGCTTTTAAAGTCACTCCTCTGGATAAGTGCAGATGTGGGCTAGAAGATAAATTTCCTTTGAGAAATTTAAAAGACTCTCCAGTTATCCTTCCTAGTCAGAGTAGACAACATCTATACTGTTGATAATCAGTAGAATTAGTGGATATGCAAATGATCAGTCACCAACAAAGCCTTCTCACGGCCAGAATAAAACTGTGCAAGGGAAAGTATCAGAGGCTGTTAGCGCCTCTGTGACATCAGTTAGCAGAAAACAAACTTTTCCGTATAAGGAAAACAAAAAACAAAAACAAAAACACCCAAACAAAACAAAACAACCAACGAACAAAAAAAAAAAAAAAAAAGAAAGAAAGAAAACCACTTGTAATATTTAGAGTGCATGGCCCTTTCAAAGCCTGGGAGCTGCATCCTGGCGAAGCTGTCGAACCCCATTGAACCCAGTCTCGCCGAGTGTCGGGGCACCCGGAGAGATCAGCTCCTTCGGGCCCGACCCGGCCTGCACCGCTGAGATCTGCGTGTTCTGGGTTTTCCTGAGCTGTTCTTTGCGTCGGGAACGGGCGGAGCGCTGACGCGGCAGCCTCAGCTCTGGCTGGGGGGGCTGCACTATCTACCCTGCAGGCGACAGTGCCTCCACCCAGACGGAGGTGCTGAAGGTAGAAGGCTGACCTGTGGGAAGTGCCTAGACCTTCCTCCAGGCATAGGAATGGGTGGCAAACCTGCCTGCAAAGTGCCCAAGTGGAGGAACTCCTGCAGCAGCTGCTCAACTGCACGAGGCGGTCAAAAGGCTGCGCAACATCAGAGAGGCAGAAAAGGAGATAGACAGCTGGATCCAAGGGGAGGCCGCAGTGGACCAAAACAGCCTCTGCCCAAAAAGCCAGAAACTCCTCCACCAGCACACTCAGGAAAGGGGGAAGCCAGCAATGCTGAAGAATGGGAGCTTGTACAGCTATGAACCAGCAGAAGGAAGAAACCTCCCCTAAAGCCTCAAGTGCCCCTGCAGAACCACTCTATGGCTCTGCAGATTGAAAAGGGTAAAATGATGGAATCAGGTAACACCTCAGAGCTGAGGAAGGCAGCTAGATCAGCTCCCATTGTAACAAGTGGCACCAAGAAAAATTACCAGCTGCAGTCCATGGAGCTTGGCCTGGGAATGGATGAGGAGCCAACAGAGAGCTTGTGGGTCAGGGTTAACGGAAAGGGAGGGGAAGGCAGTATAACAGTGGGGGTCTGCTATGGGCCGCCTGGCCAGGAAGAATGGGTGGATGAGGCCCTCCGTAGACAGATTGGAGTGGCTTCACATCACAAGCCATGCACCTCATGGGTGATTTCTGTTGAAAGGATGGTACAGCAGGGCATCAGCAATCCAGGAGGCTCCATCCAGCAACTTCCATCTCCACGTGGTAGAGAAACCAATAAGAAGTGCTGTGCTGGACCTTTTCCTCACCAGCAAGATGGGGCTGGTGGCTAACAAATTTTCAAGGGCTACCTTGGCTGCAGTGACCATGAAATGGTGGCATTCAGGATCTTCAGAGCAATGAGGAGGGTGTCAGCAAACTTAACACCCTGGACTTCAGACTTTGACCTCTTCAGGGATCTGCTTGGTGGAGTAGAATGGGATGAAGCCCCAAAGGGGAGAGGGGCACAAGAAAGCTGGTCAGTATTCAAGGACCACTTCCTCCAAGCTCAGGAGCAATGTGTCCTAAAAAAGAGGAAGGCAGGTAAGAATGCCAGGAGTCCTGCATGGATGAACAAGGAGCACCTGGATAGACTTAGCGGCAAAAAGAGAATCTACAGAGTGGAAGCAAGGACAGGTAGACTGAGAGGACCGCAGAGAAGTTGTCTGAGCCCAGGGATCAGGTTAGGAAAGCTAAAGCCGAGATAGAATTAAATCTGGCTGGGCACTTGAAGGGCAACAAGAAAAACAGCCCAGCATTCCCCAGAAAATAGATAGCAAAACTGTAGTTACAGTTGTGAAGTAATTTAGAGAAAGAGGTCATAGGGAGGCATCTTATATTACGCTTCACAGATTTTATGAAACTGTTCTGATAATCCTGGTAGAATGAAATGTTGCATTTTAATATTCACGTTTACTGCAGTATACACAAACTTGTCTTAACCATACTTTGTTTCTGGAATTGAAGTTTTATGCTACCATATTCCCTTGCAGTTTATTTTCATCTCAGCTGAATAGCTGATGCATGCAATACTCAGTGCTTCCCAAAAATACCATTAAGAAGCCCAGAAAGAGGTGTATGGTGCACCATAAGGATCTCTGTGAAAGCTGAGTATGTAAGACTGGGTGAAAACCTAAGTTACAATCAATTTGGACAAGTTTGTTCATTTCTACCCATATATATCACCAAAAAAATTACATGAAAAGATGTTTATAAAGTCAAGTATAGGAAGTTAGTTGTATTGTCTCCTCTGATTCCCTTCAATCTCTACTCTTTTACCTTCATACAGAATCTCATCTAGTTGCCCTGTCATCATCTTGAGCAAACGTTGGAAATGCAAGCAGAACAAACTGCTTGCTTGCAGTTCTCATGTCCTGGAATCATAGAATCTTGTATGTGTGCCTTGTGTCTGTGATGCAGAATAGGATCTCTGGGAAAGTCCTGCTAAGCCAGTAACAATCCAGAGATCTAGTACAGACCATCCCACATGTATGATCCATGGATTTCTGACCTACTGGAAAAATAAATGGCTGGAAATTGTGATACTAAATATGTGCAAAGCTGACTTTCTGGTAGAAAGGGGGTTTTGCTTGTTTACTTTTAAATAGAAGAGCTCATTGCTGCATGCAGTGATAGATATATTTGGTATGAGATGAATCCCCTTGTGTTCTAGCTGGTCTTCAGAGATTAGAGGGGCTCAGGGTGGCTGGACTTATCTCTTAATAGGTATAGCAATTTAAACATGTGGGTCTATACATCTGACACCAGATGCACAAACAGCTTGTCTGCTGTAGGTCCAGCTGCTTTCAAAAGAAGCAGTCAAATGCACAAATAGCACAATTTGCCATAACTATAGGTCTGACACCAGATGTAGAAACAGCCTGTCTGCTGTAGGTTCAGTTGCGTTCACAAGACACAGTCAGATGAATGAACTGTGCAGTTTATTTACACTTACAACATATACAGATTCTTTAAGAGGGCTGGTGCTAAATGCACTAAGCTGCAGAACCACTGTGTAGCTCAGAACACACAATTGTAATGACAATTGTAGTCTCCTGGGGAGAACGACTCAGCATAGCCCAGGCTGCAAATCTTACCAAAAGTTGTCCCTTCTGGGAAGGGCGAGCAGGACAAACCTGTCCATCTGTCCCTACGACTTGGTGTCAAATTCTCGTCCCACAAATGAGGGCTGCAATAGGGATAATATTTATCCCTTATACACTACTATTGAGCAAAGTGTTGGGGTGGGACTGTGGCCAAGCCATTGTTCTTCGTGGTCAGCATTTAGCAGTGGCACAAAACATTTATGACTTCCTTGGTAACTTCTGCAAGCAGATAACTCCTGTGATAAGTGTGAGAATGGGATAAGCAGCCTTCATTGCATTCCACACTCCTAGGTCTGTGCCCACCCAATCTTCACCCAGCCCCCGTATCTATCTTAGTCACCAGATGTTTATCAGCAGTGTTGAGGTTTTCGATTGTTTTGTGCTTCCAACAAACAGTATGGGAGAAAAGCCAGGGTAGAAAATAGGTGTGACCCCAACACTCATGATCTAGCCAAATATAGGCATAGTTTAGCATAGAGAAAAAACTTATTTCTGACAGTAGTCGAATCATCTGCCAAATAATGCTCTAAAGAAACGTTCACATGCTGGAACATCCTTAAGATGTAAAAAACACATTCCAAAGACAACAAAAATATTCTGATCAGATGTTTGCCATGGATTATTTCAGCAAAAATGGAAATTTTGTGAAGCTGTAAACAGCTGACTGAAGGTTGTTCTAGCACTGTGTTGTGAACATCTTTAATAAAAGATGAAGCTATACTTTGAAGAGCCTATTACCACTTACCAACAAACTGAATGCTTTCCCCTGTAACCATGGAAAACACCCTGGGGGGTTTCACACCAGCACCTTTGGCAGAGGTGAGGATCATGCCAGTTTAGTGTCTCCTCAGCTGCTATACAGAGAAAGGACTTGCTGATGAAAGAAGTTTTGATCTGTAAACAAAGTACCATCCAATGGTGAAAAAGCTCTCTTAAAAAGCATTTTGATACAGTGTACAGTAGTGGAGTGGTTCCTGATCCACTAAGGAGAAGTGCCACTTGACAGCTCTTCCGTGTATTTTAGAACAATTGCATTCCTTTTCCTAAGCCAAAACATAGCCATCACCATTATATAAATGTAAATCTTTCTGGAGAAGTCTGGTTCTCTTCCTTCATTTCCTGTAGCATGTTAACTGCAGTGTATGTCAGACTGTTTTCTCTGAAAGCTCCCAGAAAATGTAAACAGAGCATAAAAATCTTGTCCAGGAATCTTCACACTAAGTCTTTCTGAACTCCAGTAGAAGTACATTACCCATAAGCTCCATTACTGCAAATTACAAGTCTTTATTTGGTTGGTTGGTTGGTTTGTGGGTTTGTTGTTGGTTTGGGGGTTTTTTTTTAATTATTTATTTTTAAAATACATTGTACTGCCTATGAAGAAGAAACCTGTTTTCTAAAGGACAAAATAAGCACATGTTGTGCTTTGACAGTCCTAGTCTTCACAATGTGTGTCTTTTTGTTATACATTATAGGGGGTTTTGGTTGCTCTAAAGTCCTGCTCTTCTCCTGAGCATCCACTAAACAGGACTCCTACCAAGGAAGATATATCTCACCAGTACAGTGCAACAAGAGAGTTAATACAAATGATTTTGTATTGCTGTGTTAATTTTATTACACTGCTGCTCTATTCTCCTGTTTACCACTGTCTGATCTGTGGATCTTCTGTCTTGCTCAACAGACTGAAATGAGTTAACCTATGGAATATTGCTGCCAAGTTTTATGTTACAGTCACATTCAATTTGACATTTCCTGATTTCATTCTGCCACTCTTCACTACAGTCTATGCTTATTTACTACTTACCACTTGCAAGGATCACTAGTTATCATTTAACTAAGTCATGCAGCCTATATTTCTCTCAAAGCCGGACTGGAAAGCGGTCATCTACTTGCAGTTGACAGTGATTTCTGCTACCATTCTATGTATTTCCTCCATTTTGGTGATAACATGTTGGCAAATGTTTTCCAAATACAATACAATGGGGCATGCCAACTATACATATGGAGAATAGTACTTCCTATTCCCATGAATCTGTGCATTACTCTCACTGCACGAGCATTGTCCTTGGCTCCTCCTGTAAATATAAGTCAAATGTATGAGATTTTACCACTCATAGCTGCATTATATTTCAGACTAACTTTTGTCCAGGTTTACTGCAGGATATGTTTTAGTACTCGTTCACTGTAAATTCTGGCAACACTATTTTGATATGAATGCACGTGGTTTTCATTCAGATACATAGATTGTTAATGTTGTTCACGTGAGTCTGTAATTGGAAAAACGTGCATTAAGTTCAAATGAGAATTCAATTCTCTCATATATTTGTGTAGCAATTAAATATTGTTGACCAAAGTCTTGATATTACTCAAATGTTTTTGGTTTCAGTGAAAGATGGCATTTCTTTAAGAGTCCTACTTATATGTAGTTGACAAAAATTTGTGATACATGGAAAAAATATATTTTTAGATATGATAGTTACAGCATCATGAAAAGCCTTTCTGCACATTTATGTTTAAATATTTAATGCTACACTGCAAGTTGAGGCCTGTAGTGCATGATGTAGTACTCTTCTTTTGTATCATCTGTCTGGTTTTCTTATCATGGTGAAAATGCTGAGATATAAATGTCCTGTGTCTCTTTTTTTGTGATACCATGCAAACGTATTTTAGTGGGTTTTTTTTCATATTTTAAGTCAGCTAAACTGCATATACTAATTTTAAACTAGTAAATAAACAGTCTTTGACTGCATCCATGTGGCTGCCTATGGGTACCTATCCACTTGGATGTGTTCATTCTGTATTTTTCCATGAAAGCGCTGGAAGAAATTTGCAGCAAGCCGTAGTATCTTAGTTTCAATGTGAACACATGTCCTTTCAAGAGTATCTAAAGTGTTTAGAAAAAGAAAAATGTATTAAGCCTACAGGTTATATATTGGCCAAAACAGTTTGGGACGATATTTTGAAATAGTATATTTAACTAATAAACTGAAGGCAGCAAATACAGCACTGATTCTTTAAAAAAGCTTTCAGGGAGTTTCAGGGGACTCTTTGATGAGTGTGGTACCTAAAAAATTAGTAGACAATACAGAAATAATAGTAACCCCAAAGTTTGTAAATAGAAGTAGCACCTCACAAATCTTCTCAAACTATCTGAAAGAATCAGCAAGAGTAACGTGAAGTCTAATCGATACAGTCCACTGGATTTCCAAAGGTTTTCAACAGTCCATTTTGAAAAGTTTCTGAGGAAGCTAAGTAGCTAAGGGATAAAGGCTTGACAAAATATATCTTCTTGCCTAAATAAAAGTAAATGTTTAAAAGAAAGTAACCAAAAATAGAAGTAAATGGTCAGTTCTCAAAAGAACAGGAAATAACCAGTTGAACTCCACATTGAACTATGTTGAGTCTGGCACTGTTCATCATATGTGCCAGATCCTCTTCCAACCACTTACGTTTTAAAAAACCAAAACAGAACAGCAACTCTCACACACACACACACAAAAAAAAAAAAAAAAAAAAAAAAAAAAGGTGTTCAGGTTTTGGGTGTTTAGGTACAATGGATCTGTAAAGAATTATTTTTATAATTAAGTCAATGTATATTCTCATACTTTGGCACGAGATTTGTCGAAGTTCTGTACTAAATCGTATTATCAGTATGAGTATATACACAGCCAGAATATGTTAAGATGTTAAGTCTGAGAAATATGATTATATGGTATTGAATCATAGAATACCATGTTGGAAGGGACCTCAAGGATAATCTAGTCCAACCTTTTAAGGTAAACTATTTATATATAAAATGTATTTATTTATTTTAATGAGATGGCCCAGCACCCTGTCAATCTGAGTCTTAAAACTGTCCAGTGCAGGGGAATCCACCACTTCCCTTGGGAGATTATTCCAATGTCTAAATGTTCTCACAGTGAAAACTTTTCTTCTGGAGTCCAACTGGAATCTCCCCAGGAGTAACTTGTGCCCATTACCCCTTGTCTTTTCCACGTGACTCCTTGTAAAAAGGGAGCCACCTTTATGGCAGCCACCTTTTATGTACTGGGGCATGGTAATAAGGTCTCCCCTAAGCCTTCTCTTCTCAGGGCTGAACAAAGCCAGTTTTCTCAGCCTTTCTTCATATGGCAGGTCTTCCAGTCCTCTGATCATCCTCGTGGCCCTTCTCTGGACCCTC
>JAAGNO010004252.1:6972-24453 GCA_033439905.1 Ceryle rudis | reverse complement strand
CCTGTGAGAAAAGGCTGCTGACTTCAGAAAGTGCATTTAGTTGGAAGAACTGAACTGAAAAGTAAAGTCACTGAACAGAATTAGTTCTGTTCTCACTCAAACCAGGAGTATCTCTCTAGATCATCTGTATCTTGAAAAAGTTGTTAGTTTAAGTTCTAATGTTTTCTCCAAGTTTGTTTTGTGAACTTTTAACTAAATTCTTTTTGCAATAGTTATGAAATATTATTTTAAATATGTAAACTTCTTTATTTTTGTAGAACTTATACAACAGGTCAAAAGTTGATGCAAGCTTGTAATTACTTAATATACGGTCTCTTTTTTTCCCAGCAACTTATACAAAATCAAAAGAAACAATATTCTATCTTCTTTGTTTGTGTCTCTTTCTCATTAAAAAAAAAAAAAAAAACCAAAAAAAAACCCACCAACAAAATTACATTTAAAAAAATGGATCAGCAGGATGGGAACCGTTTTCCAAACCTTTTATTTCTTTTGTGGAGTATCTGCTTATAGTGTACCTTTCCCCCAACATTCTTTCATATGAAAAAATTTGACCAAGAGGCACAACAGACGTGGGGTTTCTATCCACCAATAAAGGATTGCCAGAAAACTGAGAAAAAGTCACTGTGCAACTACAATATCCAGATAAATAAATATTTCATACCGGGACCAGAAATCTATACCTCACCTCATCTGGGAAGGACATTTCATAGAATAGTACACTATTTTTTTTTTCCCAACCAATTATTTTTTTCCAGCATTTTCATAGCACTGCAATCCTTCGCAACATAAAAGCCAATCACATGCTTAATATCTGATCTCTTGTGATATGAGACAAAGACTGTGTGACTGATTGATGACTTTTTCCAAGTGGAAATGTGCTGAATGCACCATGAAATATTAGGAATACTTCTCTAAGTTCATTTGAGAATGTGAGGCTGTTACATGGCAGCAGCAAAAGAGTAATGGAGTCATTACCCATTGAGTTTAAATACACCCTCTACATGTTCTACTTGCAGCTCAGTCTAGAGTCCTATTTGAAGTAGCACATCTTCAGGTTAACAGTTAAAGAAATATTTCAAGTGTTCAAAACCAGCCAAGATGCTGGTTTGCCAAAAACAGAAGAACAAAACAAAACAAAACATGTCCAGCGACCCTTTTGCTTAAGAACAACTTTAGAAAAACTTGAAGTTACAGGGCTTCTTTTGCAAGTGGTTGTAACAGCACTGACCACTTTGTTGAAGTGGTTGCCTAGCATAACTAAAGAATGATTTTGCTTTCTTGGGTGCTTATGCATTTCAAACCCATAACCTTTCACCACCCTTCAAGCTTTTCACCACCCACGTTCAAGAAAACATAACTAGCTGCCAAGGTCAGTTTGGGTTGGAATACTGTCTTGTCCCTGTGTTATGGACATGTTATGTTCAGAGAGAGAAAATTGTATGAACTACTGAGAGGGGGGAAAGCAGACATTTACTAAGTGACTTTTCTTGTGGTATTGCAGTTTCTAAAGATTTGCTGAATCTAAGTTTTGATACACTGACTGTTTCTGGAAACAAACTTTTCTGGAAAAGTCAAGATTTTCCATTGAAAGACTGAAACACTATCTTTTCTGATAGTCACTGTTAACTTGCAAAGAATGTAGGTGATAAATTGAGTGATGTCAGTAAAATCCTCAGCTCTAAAGACAGGAAAGGTGGGAAAATGACTAGAAGTACTGGACCAAATCCCGATGCAATTTACATAAATGCAAGTTTTTCCACTAACAATGGAAAAAAATGTCATATTTCTTGTTATACTGGGAGTATATTCAGCACTGTAAAAAGTATTTCTCTTACTTTTTCTTTGAGTTTTCTACATAGAGACTTTGCTATGCAATTTTCATAAAAGATCAGAGAGAGTCTTTTTTTTTTCACTGGCATAACACCTTATGGGCCCTTCTCTCTGAAGGGTAAATTGACTAGAAAAATATATTTTATTAAAGAGCTTCGGGAAGTTGTTACTGTGTTTTAGTGGAATTTCTCCTAGTTTTCAAGTATATTTGAAATATGGACATCCAGCTTTCTACTAACAGTATCAAGAAAGCTTGAGCTTTTTTTCTTTCTTTTTTTTTTTTTTTTTTTTTATTGTAGCAGGTAGCACACCAGACAACATTTTACAGATAATCGGAATGTTGTTAAACTCTTTAGTATGGTTTCATGTGGCAGATCATAAATATATCCACCTTCTCAGACTGCTTAGTAAACATTATGTAATAAGAATAACATTTATGGCTCTGCCAGTCTGGTGTCCTCTTTAAAACTTCAACAACAAACACGTGTTCTTTCTTCTGGTCTTTGAGAACACTATTGATTAATAATAGACCCAAGACCATATCTTGTCAGGATGACTAAAGAAAAAAGAGAAATACTTTTCATATGCCAGGATGACTGTTCAAGAAACAGAAAGTTGGGAAAATGATGGTGTCTGCCAAGGCCATGTGACTATTCTAACGATTAGTATATTAACAAACCATCTGCAATTAATTTAATTATGGTAAGTAGTGAGTGAATGAATCCAATGCTAAAGATTACAAGAGGCCACTGGGAACAGTATTAGGACCTCTTTTCTGTCAATTACTTCTCTGAATAAATTGCTCAAATGCATCTATCTCCTTTATTGTCCTATGCTGTAATATAATGAACAACCTTCTGCAAATGATTAAGTGCTTTATTATTTAATCTGCCATCACAGCCACTCATTTCTCTGTGTATTACATTACTGCAAAAACTATCACATACTTAAAAAAAAAAAGATAATCAATGAAGAATTGGTATATAGGAGACAAGAGAAACTTCTAATGACTACTGCCTAGTGACTTAATTTCATTAACTCATCAGCTTAAGATGTTTAAACCCAACTCTTAAAATATATTGGAGTGTTTAAATTTCAGTACTTTTGACCTCTGAGATTTTTTTTTTGCAAAAGTGCTAACAGATCACTAATTTCCATTAATACTAATTTTCTATGTATCCAAGCATTTTCTTCTCACATGACAATTGAATACAAATCTTGGGTTTTATCAATGACTCTAATCATTGATGATTTATGTACAAACATAATGTCTGCATTAAAAAAGCTTTACTCTTTTTTATTATTATTATTTTTATTTTTGTTTGTGGTTTGTTTTTTTTTTCAATTGTTTCTGACCCAGATAAAGATTTGAAAGGGAATTGGAGCCATGGTTCTGCTACCTGTTTGATTTCGTGCCAGTTTTAATTTTAAGTAATGCTAAAGACTAATGTACCTGAATGCCTGGATCATTACACATTTGGCCTCCCATTCCAAACCTTTCCCATGAACAGTTCTCATTTTTTAAAATAAAAGAATTACTCGCTGTATTGAATCAGAAGGTGTGCTCTTTGGTTTTATATATATGAATGCATTTTTTTTTGTAAGCCCCTGTCTCAAACAGAGCAACTAATAGGAAGTTCTTTTTGTGCCAGGTTTACATACATACACAGATATATAATAGTAAACTTTTTAGTGAGACTGTCAGTAATTCAGGACACCTAAAAGTTGAACAAGTTGCCTCACAGCTAGCAATTAGGATATATATTGCTGTGTAATTGAAAAATTAACAATCCTGGCTTAATTATTGTGGGGCATTTAGGATCATCAGAGCAGTTTCAAAAGAAGTGGATGACATCATGTTTCACTGTGGTCCATTCACTGTTCACTCTAATGTGATAACACAGTTGAAGTCTTACAAACTGAGACAACCTCATTTGATTTGTTGCACTCAAACCTCTTTCAGTTTAGCTCTACATATGCCATCTCCAGTTCAACAGCTGAGGGAAGGGCTATTCTTTTTACCTTGGTATCAGTGTCTTAAAACAAAACTCTAATACAAAATACAAACAAACAAGCAAACAAAACAAAACAAACAAAAAAACCCACACAACCTACATGTCTATGTGCACTGTAAACAGATTATAAGATTATAAGGAAATGCACCCTCTCAGTGTCTTCAATTTCAATATTTTCTTTGAAAGAAACTAAACTGCATATGGCAATGATTTTACAAAAAATTCAATTTCATACTTAGCTGTGAAGAGTATTACTTTCACACAATTTAACAAAAGCATTCGGGTTCAAGGAGAGCTAAATACATGGGGAGTGGGAGAGATGGAATCGACCACATGTGTAGCAATGCACAATAATTTCCATGTATCACTTCTTAACATGTGAGAGGCCATGATTTCTGACCCACTGGTTCTATAAAAATGTGTTCAGTCCCTTGATTTTGCTAGTTCTGACTCCGTAATTGCTGTTATTTTGTCAAAAAAAAAGATTGTCTTGGGGGCTGGGGTGTCTGAGGATAGCTAAGGGATAGCAACTGTCATGACAGTAGTGACTGTTCTGCTGCTCACTGAACTGATGCAGTTCAGTCTGGACAGAGCAGAGAAATTCCCCAACCTGCATGACAGGAGAGGGACCCCCATTAGCCTTTTGTGGCCAGTCACCATCTACTTCCAGGAACAATGTCATCTGTCATCTCTTAGGATTTCCAAGAAACAAGGGTTTTCCAGATAGGAACTTTTTACAGGTTATGCGTATCAACCCCTTGATGAAAACTCTTTTGGAGATTATGTGGTCTCACCTGGGCTGGATTTTAATGCTGACTTGGAAAGGAAAGTCTGATGGCCTTTGCAGCATATTTACTACCTCTCATTGTTAAAATGTTACCACAGCTCTTGGTAGAATTAAAATATATCAATGTAAATACTTTTCTGTATTTATATTAAATACCCAAGTGCAATAAGCCACTTTATGGGCCAGTGAACTGGAAAATGAAATTACTGTATTAATATGACTTTTTACTTACTATAGGAATGCAGTGTCATAAAAATTACAGCATATTGGCTTTATTTTCATACCTGAAAATAAAACCAAAACAAGAAAATGTCTTCTGAAGTAAAGGAATGATGTTTGAAACATCTCCCCATCTCTGACACTTTGTGTTTAGGGTCTGGAGAAGAACTGGTATATGGCTGATTAAAGCAACCTTTCAGAGGAATTTCTGAAGAGAAAGTATGTGCAGACACTAACGTAAAAGTATTTACTCACATGGTGGTTGTCAACCTCCAGACAGCCTGGCCTTCAGGGCTCCTCATGGCAAGCCTGAGCCTACCCACTGAGCTTCAAGTGTCTCATGCCAAGTGACCAGTTTCCTGCCTGTGCTCCAGCTCTACAACCCCTGAAGTAGTCCCCTGGAAACCTACAGCATTTAAATAACTTTGTGAATTATTTGCAAGTCCTGATGCCCCTTAGACACCCCGCTTTTCTCTAGGTCAGTGGGATGGGCCACAGCTGCCAGTCCCTGCCACAGGGAAGCCCCAGCCACTCCTGAGCTGTGCTATGCCCCAGAAGGTATTTGTGTTGAAGATGATTTTTACCAAAGTTTTAATCTTCCTATATTTGTGTGCAAGAGAAATGTGTCTAACCTAATTTTATCTTTCATAATCCTTCCTAAGAAATAAATTAAAAGCATTGGCACTGGTAGGAAAATGGACTCCAGGTTTAATTTAGATTTGGCTAATCATAATCCTGTTTCCTAGAAGAAGGTTTTTATTAATATGAATGAAGTTCTTCAATTTTTTTTTCCTTAAAACCATCTTGATCATAAAATCTCTTACAAAACCTGATTTAAACAAATAGACCAGAGTTGATCAAAACCTATTATTAATCACCACATTAGTATCAAATATATCACCACTCATACAATTCCTGGAACAAGTTAATACGATGATGAAAAGCGTGGGGAGATATTGCTGGAGGATAAAAGAATTATTTTGGTGCTTATTAAAAATTTAGGGATATTTTGGCAACTGTAGATCTCTCAGCAATTTTTTTTTTTTTGTAGATTCACAAGTTTAATGAACAATAACAAATACGATTATTACTGAGCTCCAAAATTTTCTCTCACAATACAAAAAAATTTTTAGTGTGCTTAGTAGAACAGCATAACATTGGAAACTCTTCAGCCTTTATATTTTAGGAAATGATTGCTTTTCCTCAGAAAGGTAATTATGAACTGGCAGCAGTGGAGTATCAGCAATCAGCAAGAGCGGTGGTGAACAGTATGCAATAATACTCATGATATTAGCTTACATAGTAATCTACTTGTAGATGGCTACAAATAATACTGACATTGTGAGATTTCTGAAATGGATCATAAATAATATTTTCTAATAATGTACATAGTGATTTAAATGACTTGTTATAGGTTATGATAGGCCTAATAATGATGTCATTTCTCTGCTGTAAGTTGGTAACACATTTGCTGAAGTCAGAAAAGACCTCCAAGCAGAAAATGGAACCAAGCTTCATTTATGTCTCTGGTAAGTTTGCATTTCTAGATATTACACTAAAAGATAACATCCAAAAGAAAGACCAACACTATCTGAGGTTTGAAGGAGTGATCTGTAAACTCTTTTCTCCATCACTGGTTAGTCCTACAAGTATTTAAAGTGTAGTAGGTGCATCTTGGAGGACCTGGATATTTCTTATGAGACTGAATTTAGGTGTCTGTCTTTTCTTGACAGACTAGGTAGATAGCTAGCTCCTGCCTTACCTCTGCTGTGTTCTTAAGGGTCCAGACTGTTATGCTCAGGATATGTTAAAAATCATTAAGAAAGTAGCCAAGCCACTTCTATCCATATATGTATTCAGGGAAAGTGGTCAGGCAGCCCCCTGTTTTGCATTTAACTAATAATAATAATATCAGACTATCAAACTCCCTAAACTAATTATATACTGAAAATGTGCCAAAGACTGATCAGGAAAATGAAATGCTGGATGGCTGGATGGTGACTTCCTTCTGGTCTGAATGGGAACAATACACTGAGCAGGATTTGAAAAAATCCTGTTAATTTGCTTCTTCCAACATCTAGGAATCTGGATATCCTGAGGTCCTGGCAGTATGAATTTGAAATAGATTCAGCGTAGAAGCCTCACTTCAGCTACGTGAAGCTTAATAAGAGCAGTTTGGCTATAACTAGCACATACATTAGAGCACTAGAAAATCCCTAGAAAGCAAACCAGATGTTTCAAGACCTTCTTTGTGCTGAAGGATTTTACACAGTCTCTCATGTGTCTCAGAAAGATATTGCCTAAATTAAAGCTATTTTGGGGTGGAAGTGAATGCCGGCCTGCCTAACCCACTTGCCAGAATGAAGTTGGGATAATCATGTTTCTTAGTAATTAGGACACTCAGTCGTGAGTGGATAGATCTGTGACTCTGGTTTCTTGGGTTGATACCTCATACTACTCACTGAATAAAAACCAGATGATACAACAGCAAATGTGTAGATTTGCATGGCTAGACCTGAAACAAGGAAGAAATGATTACAGATGTGAAAGTCAGTAGGACCTTTAGCTATAGTGAGAATGGGATAGCAGAGTTCAGGACCCAAAGAAGAGACTTCAAGGCAAAAACCAGGACTACAACACTGGACCTCAGAAGAGAAGAATTCAACAATTTCAGAGATCTGCTTGGAAGAATCCATGGGATCCAGCCCTGGAAAGAAATGTTGGCCCAGAAGAGCTTGTTGATATTTGAGGATAACCTCCTTCAAGCTCCCAACAACTAGGAAATAAAGAAAAGAACGCAAGAGGCATGTCTGGATGAACAAAAATTTCCTAACTGAGTTCAGACATAGAAAGGAACAACATGAGATGTGGAATCAGGGAGACATGAACCAAGAAGACTTGCTATCTGACATTATAATCATTAGGGTAAGAAAAGCCATGCTGGCTTTTCTAGAAAAAAGAATCTAGAGTTTAATCTGTCAAGGGATGTAAAGGGCAACACGAAAGTATTCTGCATGTACATGAACAGCAAAAAGAAGACTTGGAAAATGTGGGACTGCTGTTGAAAGCAGCAGGGGAACTGGTGATAAATGACAGGAAAAAGGTCAGTGTATTCAGTGCCTTCTTTGCCTAAGTCTTTACTTGTACCTGTCACAGTAAGAGTAACTGGGAGAGATTCCAGAAAAGAGCAAAGGACAATCCTATATCCAAGAAGGTCAAGGGAAGATCCAGGGAATACAGGTCAGTGAGTCTAATCTTAGTCCCTGGGAAGGTAATGGAAAAAATCCTTCTGGAAAGCATTTCCAAACACATGGAAGAAAATAATGGGATCAGGTTTAGTCAGCACAGATTTACAAAGGGGAAATCATGCTTATCCAACCTGGTAGCTTTATATAGTAAGATACTAAGTGTATGGACAAGGGGAAAGCAGTGGATAATTGTTTACCTCAACTTTAGCTTAACCCCCTTCACACTGTTTCCCTAAAATCATCATAGACAAGCAGACAAAGTATGGGTTAGATGTGTGTGTGATGAAGTGGATTGAAAAGTGGCTAAAGATTACATCCAGAGGGCTGTGAGCTGTGGCAAAAAGTCCAGCTGGAAGCAAGTCACTCATGTTGTATCCTAGGGGTCAGTATGAAGGCCCATACTCTTTAACATCTTCACTGATGACCTGGATGGAGCAGAGTGCACTCTCAGACAGTTTGCAGATGATACAAAACCAGGAGTCGTGGCTGATACACTACATGAGTGTGCTGCCATTCAGAGCATCCATGCTGATGCTGGATGATAAGCTGGAGAGCTGGGCAGAAGGGAATTTTATGAAGTTCAACAAAGGGAAGAACAAAGTCCTGCCTTGGCAATGAGTAATCTCAGTCACTAGTTAAGCTGGGAGGCCAGCTGGATGAAAAGCATCTTTGCTGAGAAGGGCCTTGTGGCCTTGATGGACACATAGGTAGCTGTGAGCCAACAGTGCACTCTTAAAGAAAAAAAGGTGAATAGTATCCTGAGCTGCCTTAGAAAGAGCATAGCCAGCATATCAACAGACATGAACTTTCCTTTCTGATCAGCACTGATGAGACCATATTGGGAGTACTGCGTGTAGTTCTGGCCTCCCAAGTTCAAGTAAGATACTGACTTAATGGAGCAAATCCAGCTCAGGGCCACAAAGATGATGAAATGACTGCAACATTCATCATTTGAGCAGAGGTTGAGACTGCTGGGAAGTGTTTAGCCTGGAGAAAAGACTCAAGGACATCTTGTCTTTCTGTGTACATACCTCTCAGGAGAGAATGTAGAAGACAGACCCAGGCTTTTTTCAGTGGCACCTAGTGAAAGAACAAGAGGCAATGAGCACAAATTAAAACCAGAGAATTTCATGTCAACACAAGGAAACCCTTTATACTGTTAGGGTTGTCAAACAGTAGAATGTATTGCCATACTGAAAATCTGACTGGATACAGTACTGGATAACCTGCTTTAGGAGATCTTTCTTCATCAGGGAGGTTAGTCTAGATGATCTCAAGAGCTCTTTTCCAGCCTAAATTATTCTGTAATTCTGCATTTCTGTGAAACAAAAGACTTAGCTGTAGATTCTGGGAGAGGAAAACACCATTTCATCATGCTATTCTAAACCAGACAACTGTCCAAAATAACAAATCCTGTTTGTTGAACTGGCTCAATCACCACAACCTGATTTGTACAAACTGCAGCATAAATTTAGAGAAGGGGAGTGTAATGGAAGCATCCATCAGTATTTATTTACTTTAATGAACACATTGTGTCTTTCACCTATATAATGAAAAGCAGACATAAAATTCTGTTTCAGTTCTAACCCTACTCTGATGTGCTGGATTAACTTTTAGTTTTTCAATTATCTTTCCCACCCCACCCCCTCAAGAAAGATAGTAGCTGCACAAATTTATCTTCTCCATGGCTGTAACCATGGCAACCAAACCAGTTCATTTTCTGTCTCAAGTAATGTGCACAACTCTGTCTGACTGACAATTCATTGAGGACATTGACAAATGATCTCAGTATTCAGGCAGACATTTAAAATATGCAGATATTTGTCTGAATTCTTATATGCCCAACAGATGCTTGAATGATAAAGTGTGCGATTCTCAAGTAAAATGAGAGAAAACTTTTCCCTGAGGATAGTTCTCATTAAAGGTTGTAAACCAGATATATTTTGAGTGATGAATGTGTTCAGTGAGATTCTCTCCTAGAAATCAGAGATATTTTGTTCATATTTTAGAACTTCTTGCTTTCTAGACATTGTCTTTTCTTTATTAGCTAGTCAGTAACGGAAGAAAAGTAAAAAGCTCTCCTCCCTCCCTGCTTTCAGATTCCCCCTCCCCCACCTGATAACTGAATATTCAAGAAAAGAAGAGAAGCTTTTGAACAGCTCAACAGAACTTAATCATGGTGGGGAAGGCAACGTTTTGTCCACCAGTATCATTAATGTGATATGGAAGCAAGAGGTGTCAGCCTCTTTGCATCATGACAATTAGTGTATGACTCCTCAGAGGAACTTCATGTCAGCTAGAAGCTGAACACATTTTCACAATGAAATTGGTTACACACTGAAAACAGATTTACCAGAGAAGCCACGGAATGTCTATTGCTAGAAATACTGGACAAGGGCTTGAGAATCTTAATGTAACTTTGAAGTTTTCTCTGCCTTGACTGGGATTTGGACCAGATGACCTCAAGAGAATCCTTTCAACCTAAATTATTGTGTAATGCCATGATTCAAAGTTCATTGCTTCAGTTCATGTAAGTCATACAAAATAGTTCACAAATTAATAACCTTTCGGTCTCTGTTCACACATAGTGGATTCTTACTAGACAGAAAAAGGTGAAAGACCCCTTATTTCATCACTAATCCATCTTCAGAGTTGTCTAAGTCCCTGAGCTCAGTATTTACTTTTAAAATAACATTGCACTTCAAAAACACATTGTCTCATTTATAATGCTTCCTACTCTCCTGACAGTTCATCTGTTGCAGGGAATGCAGAGCACTGTCAACATCTTACACATACAGCTCCCCTTCAACATTGGTCTTGATTGCAGGTGCAAGGTTGAAAGTACCATTAACTCTGCAGTAAACCTCTCCACCAACGGAATCCAGCTGTCAGCATCCCTTTCCTGGCTTCTCACCTGGTTTACTGTCAAAACTAACCAGGACTGTCATGTAGGATGATTTTTTCTTGCTTTATTTCTTTTCTGTTGTATCACTTGCATAACAGCATTTCCCATGCAATTTAAACAGTGACTTCAGCAAGCTGACAAACAAGTAGTTCATGAGGACAAATGCTGCTTTTACACTGATTGTTAAAGGAAAGCCTACTAGGTACCCTGCAGCTTCGCTGATGCTAAACAGATGAACAAGCAAAAAAACCCAAACAGCAAAAAATACCTCCTGAATACTCAAGTATTATTTGCTTACCAGCCCCCAAGAAACAAGAATTCTTAGTTTCTAATTCTGAAAGTCTGCAGACTTATTTCAAAGTTAAAGACAACTAAACAAGAAAAAACAACAAAACACACACGCAAAACAAAACAAAACAACACACAAGAAAAATCCCAAACAACAAAACCAAACCAACCAACAAACCAAAAAAACCACAACACCCTAATCAGGTGAAAAAGAAACAAAACACCAAACATACAAAAAGAATGTAAACTAACCATTTGCATGACTATTTACAGAAAGATTAATGAGGTCCACACATGTTAAGTATGGTTTTTGTTTAGTGTAAAAGCTTAAAAGAAGTGGTCTTGAGTAGTCTAAGCAACAGTCCTAAATAATTAAACTAATAAGCTTTGGGATCCAGAAGATATTCCCATCTCAGCATGATCACAGTTAGAAAAAATTAATGTCTCAATATCTTGGCTTTATTGTTTTAACAATAATTCTCCAACATTACTTTCTACCTCAATTTACCTTAGTCTATGGTTGAAATCAAGATTTTTGTATCTTGATTTTTTTTCCCTTGCCAGAACTGAATGTTCAGAGCACCATCCAAAAACCAAATCATACTCTGATTTGTACATAGAGAAAAAAAAAATATTCTAAGAATTTTGATGCTGAATGTTGCCAAGAAGGATGCAGACACATTGACTCTGTTGCAAGAATTATGAATAGGAAGCTATTTTGAGTGAAAACTATTCAGACAAATGTAAAAATTTGCCTAAACACCAGGAGATGGAATATACATCAGTCATCTCCTGGACAACACTTCAATCACTGGGTTAGAAGTGTGAACCTGATATGTCTACTCCCTTGCCCTTGTCCTTGCCTTTGTCTCAGTGTTTTCTGAAGACACCTGTACTTTGTTGAATATGGGTACGTATGAATTAATTTTTCCTAAATGTATCTGCATTTACGTAGTTCAAAAATGTAAATAAAGGTGAATATTGAACAATTTCTAGACTTGCTACTCTTATCCATCTTCCTGTAGAAAGCAAAGGAAATAAATATACAGGTTTCAAAAATGACAAGTCATACAACGTCAGAAAAGTTCATTGAGGTAAACTAAACAAATGAGCAGATACATACAGCGAAGCTACATCAAGCAGTGGCAGTTGATGCAGTGTTTTTTAGGGTAATTGTGTAAAACAGGAAGAGAGGGAAAATGAAGTCAGATTTTAGGAAAGAATCATTCAGCCATCACCCAGCACTACCACTGAAGTAGGTAATTTCACACTGAAGAGATATTGTAAACTCCCTTTTCCCTTTCTAACAGCTTTTTTATTGCCATCCATCACCAAGCCCCCACCCTCCCATTACTATGGAGGGCAGAAAATGCATCACTAACCAGAAGTCAGAAAGCCAAAAGGACACTTATTTAATCTCAGACTCCTGTGTGCCTCAGAGAAATATTTAACCCGATGGGAAAAACTGGAATAGGTTATCTGTGCAGGGGACCTGTATAGGAAAAACACAAGAAAATTGTTCGTAGTGAATGTATTCCTCTTACTCTTTCAGAGAGAAATACAGGTCTGGCTTGGGGGTCATGGATGCTTTTGTAGGATCAGAAGAGAATGTCTGCACACTTAAGGGGAAAAAATAAAAGCTTACTTTTTTTTTTTTTCCTTGTGTAAAAGTAAAGAAATCAAGTGTTGGAAAATGGATTGACAGAGTGTAACACTGACAGGACACAATTTACTAGCCTTTCTGACAGGCTGGTAAAACTGTGGCAGAGCTGAGTTGACCTCTGTCAGGTGGAATGGTGACAGGCTATCTGGAGAAGGTGAAGGGAATGTATAGTCTTCAGGGCCAGCTCTTAGAGGATGAATGTGTCTAAGGGTGGTTCTCTAAGCACCTATTGCCTCACTAAGAGAAAATGTTAATAATGCAGACAGCACCTGGTCTGCCAGGAGGGTTGATGAAGTATAATAGGCAGATAAATTGTTGTGTATTTCCCTCTGTCCCACTGCCACCTTACTTTCTGCATGACAGATACCAATTCTTTGTCACAAGTGTGTATTTAAGCATTCTTCTGATCTTCATCCTGAGGAGGAAGCTCAAATTCTCTGAATGTGCCAAGCAGGGACTGAGTATTCAGTCTAAGACATGGTGAAGCAAGAACCAAGGGGTCTTGTGAGAGAGAATAGGAGGAAAAGATATTTAAGGACCAAGAAGATAGCAAGGAAAGTAACAAGGAAGGTAACAGGGAAGGAGGGTAACAAGGAAGGAAGAAAGGAAGAAGAAGGGAGGATGGGGTGGGAATGGAAACTGCTGGTTTTCCCTCTGTGCCTACCTTTATACCCAAAGTACTTGGTAAATAAAAGTGTTTGGTGAAAGAAAAAGAGTACAAAAAGGGAGAATAAATTCAAGATGAGTTAGGAATTTTCTCCCTCTTCATTTAGATATTTATATCTTATTCATTGTGTAGTAATAGTGATTATATAGTGGAAAAAGACCTTGCTGTTTGCTGTTGTCTTTTCATAATTTGTTGAAGTTGTGAGAGAATGTATCCAACTGCAGTAAGGCAGAGGGGGGTTAAAGGTTAGCAAAGCAGATAGAAGATTGTATTTGAAACCAAACATCTGAGTACAGGAAGACAAGGCTGTAGACTGTTTTAAAAAATGGAAATTTGAGACTGACGATAGATTCCCTCCTTCATTCCCTCACCTCAAAATCTCTTGAGAAATAGGAGGGTTATGGGATCAGAAATCCCTTTCCTACTGCTTTGGTCTGGGAAGAACAAAAGTCTGTGGTCATCATGGTGACAGCAAGCTGATTGCCCAGTTAAGTAAGAATAATTTGGTGTTAGGGCTATTACACAAAAATTCTGTGTCTTCGAAAAGGAGTCTAGGGAGGCTGAATCGAGACTAATGGTTGGGAATGCCTAGCAAATGTAGCGAATAAAAGTACTGCAGTGTCAGAAAAGTTTAAGCTGGTGGCTGGCCAAAGTGAACTGTGGAGTTTCAGATTGGTTTTTTACTTGTAAAACTTAAAACTACTGTTAAATGTTGTGAATTCTCACAGTTATTGTCAATGTAAGAAGTAGAGAATACTTCTCCAGACTATCATATCACAAAGAAGGCAGACAAAGCAGACAGACTTTTAAATTACACACATAATTGTTTTTGACCTAATTGATGCGGTAAAGGTTCCACCTTCATGGTGTTTCCTTCCAAGATACTTCCCCCAAGAAGTTGGCTTGCAGAGAAATCTCAGTTCAATTCAGGGAAGTAAGATGCTGCAAGAAACTGTTAATACTATTTTTTAGTACTGTTTTATACCAAATTTTCCAAGATCTCTTAAGTCAGGTCATATCAACTGCTGATTTCCACATGGTCTGATTAGAGGCTGTGAGCAGTCAGATGTCTGATGCTTGATCAGGAAAAGGGACAGTTAGGGATATCGATATGAATTATGAGTTTAATTGCAAATTCATCTGATCACTGTAGCTAAGTAAGTGTAGCATCATCTTTTATGATGAACTCAGAAGATCTCAGCATCTATATGAGTTTTTCAGAGACACCAACTTAAACACTTGCATTTCTGACATGTATCTTGGCTGGTTTCATGCTTGAAAGTAACAGAAACACAGATGTCTCAAATGTGATAAGGCAATGAATACATATATCCCATAAACTCATGAAGTTCAACAAGAAGTGAAAAGCCCTTCACCTGGGGAGTTAAAAACTCTGCTATATGAAGTATGTGTTGGAGGCTGACATGCTGGGAAAGTACCTTTCCAGAGAAGGCCCTGGGTGTTCTGGTGTATACCAAGTCGAACACCAGCCAACAGTGTGCCTTTTCCACAAGGAAGGCTAAATGTATCCTGGGCTGCATTATATAAAGTGTTGCTAGCAAGTCAAGTGAGATGAACCTTTCACCCTTTTCAGCACCAGTGAAGTTGCATCTGGAGTACTCTGTTCTGGGCTACCCAGTAAAAGAGATACATGAACATGCTGGAGAGAGTCCATCAAGAGGCCACTAAGATGATGAAGGACGGAGCACCTCTTCTTTAAGGAAAACCTTGAGAGAGATGAGAAATTTTAGCCTGAAGAAAGGAAGTCCCGGGAGGGTCTTATTACTGTATATACATAGGCAGTATGTACCCCCTGAAAGGAGTTTAGGAAAACTGCATTAACTTCTACTTGACACATAAGGTTTCTGTAAGAAACACAGGGGTGTATGATCACCTAGTATACACCAGTTTTTCCTCATATTAAGGCATATTTTCAAGTAGATGTTTTAACGTACATGTTTGCAGATCTTGCTAGTGAATGTGCATATTATTATTACACAGTCAGGATGTGCTTTAGGCATTTTTTTGAACTGGCCCCTGAATCACCTAATCTGTAATCCTCTTCTTTATTCACTATCTATTGGATTTGTCCTAGGAAAGTAGCTAGCATCTTGGCAAGAGGCTAATGGCGAAGTTGCACTGAGCAGAATGTTTCACTGATTAAAGGTGCTGTAAAATCATGAGTTATTTTAGGCTTACAGGACTTTTCTTCTGTGCAATTTAAGCTTAACTGTTGGGTTCTGCTGACAAATATATCTGACACTTCTGTCTGGCACTGGTGCACAGTATCCTTTACTTCATCCTTGGAATAATGTGATTAATTTTTTTTTTATTTATTTATTTTTAATTGACACTTCCATGGGATGGGTTCCTCTTTTAGATTGTTCTGAGACATTAGGATATATTTAAGAGTATTAGTATAATTCCACAATATTAACTAGAAATGAGGAACTTGGAAGCTCAGCGTCATTTACTTTTTGTTCAACCTAATGACCAACCCTAAGTTATGTTGTTACATAGTGGTAGAAGTTATGACTTGATGATGTCATCTCCATCTTAAGCTTAAATTATGAAATCAAATCATATGAGTCTTTTGTGTGATATTGTTGAATGTGTGTTGAGATCTTTACAGAATCTCAGTTTTAGATTAAATGGCTTAGTGAATGGTAATATAACTAAAATTATCTACTTGACAGAATATTCAGAATGGTTTATTACTAATATATTGCCTAAAAAATATTGCAGGAGCAAATGAACAAAAATAAGTGTTTCTGTTGTGATGCACTGCCTGTACCAAATACATTCTGTGTGATTACAATCTTAGAAGTATAAACTAATAATATCTAAACTGACTGACAGTCAGTCAACTTTTCAATACTCTGATCAAAGATAGATTCTTATATTTCTGACTATCAAAATCCAAGGTGAAAAAATACTTATGTATAATCATCTCCAAGGCTTCTTTAGAAAACCATAATCATAACAGTATTATCATAAATACTCTTCTATTAATCAGAAAACAGAACAACACTTACAAATTATTTTCCGTGAAGACCATTATAAGTGCAAATTAGTTCAGGACAATGTGCTGAATAAATTAAGTATGCACAAAGGCAAAAAGTGTGCCCTGTCCACTGATGAAAACATTCAGTTTACTAAGGTATATTAGCAGTCTTCATGAGGAACATGGAAAAGAACAGACATTGACAACTAAGCAACTCACTTCTATACTCTAAGTCTATACACCTCCTATCATTCTAGATCTATGATGGATTTCAGTTCACAGTATTGATCTTGGTGAAAACTATCCTTTGACATAATTATACCTGAATTGAAGTACAAGCCAAATTATTAGCTTAATAAATCTTTGGTATTCATAGGCTTTGGAAAAGACTATCATTAACTAGGTTAATTTTTCATGGCCAGATTTTAAAAACTCAATGAATAGTAAATCTAAGGCTACGTGTGATGCTTTATTTTTAATATCCTTCATATTTTTGTCAGAATGTTGTTTGATTATATGTATTTGTGTTAAACCTGTTTTTAAAAACCTTTTAAGCTCATGTTAAAGGAAACAATCACTAAAATATGGCGGGAAAGAGTAAAGTGTAGTATAAGTAAAGTGCCATTTATGGAGAAAAATAAAGAATGGTAAAGTAACTTGATAAGGGTCTCTGCAAAGATTACCAATTACAGAATAAATACATACTGTTGATGTACTATAAATTTGACAAATTGTTGGTCAAAAAAACACTTGCTGTAGTACCACTTGAAAAAAAGTGTGTAAGTACAAAACCCAAAAAGAGTCTGCTGCTAAGTAGATTAAGAATTTGATAAATACTAGACAGCTGTGTGTTAT
>JAAGNO010004251.1:0-17215 GCA_033439905.1 Ceryle rudis | reverse complement strand
GGCCTGCAACGTGGTACGACCCGTGCTTTGCTGGCATTTAAGTGTTCTTCCGTTTCCCTGTTTTGCCGCCCACGGCAAGATGCAGATGCAAAAGCGGAGGGTGACCGGGTCACTTTCTAAACCCGAGAGTTTTGCTCCTTATACCCCGACCCATCTCAGGGTGTGTCCCCCGCCCACGGGGGGATGTTCTCGGGTGGGTGGCGGTGAGGGGGGGGGACACGTCCGCCGGAGGGACTACCCTCCCCATCTCCTCCCCCACTGCTTGTTCCAGACTTAAATTGCCTTTCAGCAGCAGTCGGGAGGCTGCAGAGCTCGGGGTTAAATTAGCCTTGGCAGGAGTAATTAGCCCAGGGCTAATTGCGGGTCTGGGTGCTGGCATCCCCCCCCCGAGCCCTTGCGATGCTGCTGAGCAGAGGGACCGGGGGCGGGGGTCTCAGCTGTGCCTGTGGGGTCCTAAGGCTTGTGGCTGGGGGCAGTTTGGGACCGCGGGACTTTAGAAGACACACACACACCCCCCCCCCGCAAGAACTCGAGGCTGGGCAAAACCGCAGCAGAAGGTGAGCAGCAGCCCGGGCAGAGGAACAGGGACATCCCAGCCCTGCCAGCACAGGCATCTTCATGCTCTATCGTGGATCATCTCCAGGGATCTACTCAGGAATTGGGGGGACATCAGTGACACTGGAGGTGCCACTGGGCACCTGGCATCCCAGAACACCTCTGAATACTGGGATGGATGCAACTTGCTGGGAAGACCCCTTGATCAGGATGACCTGGCTGAGCTGCCCCCAAAATCCTGGTTCCTGGGTGGGTTTTGCAGCAGGGCTCAGCAGCAACCTCTTTCCCAGTGCCTGACTTGTGTCCTAGGGTTCAGCTCCAGGTGTTACCATCTTCTCCTCCTCATAGCTACCATCCTTCAAGAAAATGCCCCAAGCAGAGCTGATGAGAACCAGCAGCAATTTAAGGTGGGGTTAGGAAGGCTGGTGAGCTCTCACACATGGTTTTCTTCCTTCTCCTTCTTCCCTTCCCCAGGTCCTGATTCCCCCACACCAGCTGGGGTGGTAACCTGCCACCATGGGGGTTAAAACGATGCTCCCCAGCTACGAGCTGGGGTTCTACGCCCTTGTCGTGACGTGTGCTGTGGTGTACAGCGGCAGCGGGATCTTCGAAGCGTCCAGAGGTAATGCTCCCTATCTCATCCTACCCTGGTGGGGGCACTGGGAGGGAAAGATGGATGTCAGGTGGCTGCTTTTACAGCTCTTGATACCAGCAGCAGATCTCTGGCCTTCATTTTTGGAGAGACCAGCTCGGGAATCCTTTGCAAGATTCAAAAAGGACTTTTGCCCCGTTGCCCCCTTATCCTCATTTCAATGGCAAGAGGCTGTGGGATGTCACAGCTCTCCAGCCAGTGCCCTGAACAGACAGCAACCCTTCCTACACCCAGCTGGTTCCCATTTATTTTTTTGTCTGGAAGCCCAAACACCTGACAATTTCATGACACCAACTGGGGAGGGGTCCCTGGGACGTGCACTGCAAAAAGGCTTTAGTGAAAATTCTTGTGGAAGCAGTTGAGGTTCCTGACTCCTGTTCTTGTCCATGGGAATTAAGCCCTTGTGGGAAGGGGTGTTTGAGCCCTGATGGCTCCTCATCATGGTGAGGAAGGCTCCTTGCCTAGCTGAAACCCGGGCCCCATTTTCCCCAGAGCTGTTTCTCTCCCCGTAACTCTGGTTCTTTTGCAGACAGTGTGAACAGAAAGGCTTTTCGGGATGGCATCAAGCCGGGCTGGCACTACTTTGGCAGGAAGATGGTAAGCAGAGGAAGGACTCAGTCTTTTCTAGCTACCAGTGACGTGGTCAGTGCCGACCACTGGAGAAGCAGAGCTGGTTTTTCTGCTGCTGACACACTTTTGCAGAAGTCCACGTGACTTGTATTTGGTTTTTTTTTTCCCTCCATAAAGAACTAGTGAGGAAAATATCAGCCCCGCAGCACCGTGGATGCTCTGCTTTGTGTGCACCAAGACGAGCAACCTCTGCACATCCCTCCAGGGGTTTTATGCCCAAGTTAAAGTGCTCAGGAGCCCTTGGGTGGAAAATGGGAAGGAAAAGCTTTGAGAGTTGTGTGGTTTCCCCTCCAGAGGGGTGTTGGGGCAGGGGTGCAAGGGCTAGGGGCAGTAAGGCGCCCGTTGCTGCTCCCGCAGGATGTGGCCGATTTCGAGTGGGTGATGTGGTTCACCTCGTTCAGGAACGTCATCATCTTCGCCCTCTCAGGACACGTCCTCTTTGGCAAGATCTGCTCCATGACGGTGCCACAGGTGAGCCAGGGATGAGGTGGGATGGATTTGAAAGCACCAGGGTGACCTGCGATGTTTGGAGATGGGATTGAGGGATGTTCTAGGATGGGGAGAGCAGGGCTGGGGCTTTCACCAAGCTGACCATGGGTCAGGGCTGCTCTCTTCTTGCAGCACCGGGCTGTGGTGTACATGCTGTACGGGGTCTCGGCCGTGCTAGGCAGCATGGGGCTCGTCTACCTGATGATCATCCTCTCCCATTGCCTTGTCCTCTACTCCGTCGCTCTGGCCAAGCAGAAGTGGCTCTGCTACATGGCTGGGCTCTGCTGTCTCGCCTCCTTCAAGGTGGAGCCCTTCAGCTCGTGGCAGGTAGGTGCTGTCTTGGGCTATCAGCCTCATTTCCAGCCTGCTTATGTCCGTCCCTTAAATTTACCTCCCAGAAGGGCTTCTGAGGCACTCCCAAACCCTGGGCACTTCTGTCTATGTCAGAGCTCCCACAGGGTGTGACAGGGACTGTTATGCTGCTGAGCTTGGAAATAATCCCACAGGGGCTGTGACATGTTTTGGTGGCCTCATGCAGGGACAGAACACCCAAGTCCTTCTTGCTTCTTGTGACGTTCCCCACAGAGCAAAGGAGCACAGAAGTGACACCACATTCCTGGTGGTAACTCTTTGTTTCTCATCTAGAGTGGGTTTGTAACGGGAGCTTTTGATCTTCAAGATGTCCTTTTCTATGGAGGAAGCAGCTTCACCATCATGCGCTGCATGAGCTTTGCACTCGAGAGCTCTGAGAGGAAAGAAGGCATCTACTCCATCTTTGACCTCCTCAAGTACAACTTCTACCTCCCATTCTTCTTCTTTGGGCCCGTCATGACATTTGACCAGTTCCATGCCCAGGTGAGTGCTCCTTGAGGCCAAGCTGGAGAAGGACTTCTCCCATGGTAAAAGCCAGACATGTGGTGGTCATCCACGGGACCTTTTCCTGCTGGTGGCTGTGACAGCACAGGCAGTCTTACATTCCCACCCATCTGGTTCACCCTAGAAGCATGACTCCCCAGGGATGGTCCGTGTGTCATAAGATGAAGCTGTTTCTCCGGATATAAGTAAGATTGGGTGGAAGGTTGTGTTTCAGCAACCAGGGGCTTCCACTGTTCCCAAGCAGTGGTGCTCTGGTCTTTGCAGGGTGCCCTGCACACCCTGGTGCCCCACGTCTTTGCCTGTATCACAGGCAAAGGGAGTTTTTTGAAGAGCAGACTCCAAGCAGCACTGGAAAATGTCAGCAGAAACCTTGGGCTGGGACCAGATGATCTGTGGGGCTGTTTCACAGCCAGAGATCAAGCCAAACAGCAGTGCTCTCTCCCTCCTCACTCTTCCCATCTCAGCATCTGTTTACACCAAAGATCAGCCTTGGTCATCAAAGCAAACTGGTGCTGCTTGCTAAGGGAGAGACCTCCTGCTTGGTCAGCAGTGCTGCTGGGAAGGATTCCCACCACCCCTCTGTTTCCTTTTAAAGAACAGCTATGTTGAATTTCTGGACCCCGACTGACATGTGGTGTAAGAGCATTTTGGAAAATCATTTGTGAAACCAGAATAAAAACTAGCACAGGGCAGGGGAGAGCAGCCAGAGCCTCTCTGGGTAGGAGGAGACCAAAGACTCACCAGGCACAGCACCTTCTCTCCAGTGCTGGGCTGGTGGCTTAAGAAAGGGTCTGCACGGGTCTTGTGAGCAAGATGAGCCCTGCTCCAGGTCCTGCTCCTCACTGGTTTGTTCACCTGGGGAGTTGTTAACCTCATGCTTCATGTTCAAAGGAGCAAGATCTCTTGGGTCCTGCAGGATATTTAAAAGGACTTTGAGAGCATTTGACTCTGAAGATCATAAGGTCAGCTCTGAAGTCCCCCATAAGGGAAGCTTGTGGTGCATTGAATCTACCTGCAGCCCATTCTCAGCACACAAGCGCCATGGGTGGCCAAGGTGCTGGTGGGCTGCTAGAAGAAATATTTCATCCTAAGGCATCATCTTTCCAGTCTTGTCCTATCTGTTGGGCTGCAGTCCAATATGGCTGCAGCAGCTCTACTGTCCAAGCCCCTCTGGAGTGGGTACAGAGCCCTGGGGTGCCCTCCTCACCCCATGCTCTTCTTCTATCCCCAGTTTCCATCAGTCTTTCCTATGAACTGGGCAGCCCTGGCTTCTCCTAATGCTGCAGCCAGGTATCTGTATATTAGGGCATTCGACTCCTCATGTCTCCAAGACCTGAACTCCCAACAATCCTACGAGGCTTGATCTGGAGGGGCTTTTATTTCCCACTCCTTTGCACAGCCCCAAACCAGGATGCCTATTGCCACTTGATGAGCAATTCCCCACTTCTGCTGCTTAAAACTCTCAGCACGAAGGCACGAGGAGTAAGTCCCCCAACACCTTTCCCATGCCCTGGCCAGGGGTCCTGTCTTGACCTGGCCACCACTGCCATCTCCTGGCTAGATGCCCCTCTACACCGTGGGAGCTGCAGCTAATTGCAAAGGTGAATTCTTAATTGCCCAACAGCGATTATGGGGGCAGGCAGATGGAGTCTGGCCCAGTTAGGGTCCAGATTAGTCTCTGACTCCTACCGGTGCTGCGTCCTGGTGGAGCCCTTGCACCCCCACGTGTGATGGGAACCCATCTGTACTAGAGTTTGTCCAGCCCTTTTTGAGCTGAAAAGCATCTTCCTTATTATGATCAAGGGAACAAATTCACTTCTGTGGGGCTGGAAGTAGTGTAGACACAGCCCTGATCCCAAGGGGAAGGTGGCAGAGTGCTGCCACCACACGTGGACATGAGGACAAGAGGAAACGTCCTGAAATTACATCAGGGAAGGTTTACGTTGGACGTTAGGAAAAATTTCTTTACTGAGAGGGTTGTCAAGCATTGGAACTGGTTGCCCAGGGCAGTGGTGGAGTCTCCATCCCTGGAGGGGTTTCAAAGCTGTGGAGCTGCGGTGCTGAGGGTCGTGGTTTAGTGGTGACCTGGCAGTGCTGGGGGAATAGTTGGAATCCATGATCTTAAAGGTCTTTTCCAATCAAAATGAGTCTACAAAAGCGGTATCTGTGTCCTCCCACACATCTCCATGCTGGAGCCTGTCCTCCCTCCACTTCTCAGCGTCCAGTGACCTCTTTGTACCCTTAAAGCACTTGTCATATAACAGGCATGGAAAAAAAATGTCTGTCAAAGGCTTTAATTCTCAGGAATCATCTGGATTTGACGACGGGGCTGGTGCGGCGGCCCACGGATTATGTTGGGAGAGCTCCCACCTCTTGCAGGGAATAAAGGGAAAGTAATAAACATAAGAGGATTTTGAATCCAGCAGCAATTTTTACAGCGATGCGGGGAAGCGAGGACACCAGTCTGCCCAGTGTAATCCTGAAAGCTCGTCCTGATGATTCTTATAGTATGACAGCCAGAGACGTGACAGGTCCTAGGGGTAAAACCTGGCCCCTGCTTGTACAAGAAACAGCAGGGATGAAATCCCCATTGATCAAGTCCCAAATGATTCAGGATGGCCCCTAGAACATCTCTCTCTCACATTTATAGCAGGTGTCTGCAGGAGAATGTCCAGAGACCATCAGTCATCCTCCTCCTCCCACCAAATGACCCTGGCCAAAAAATATACATCTGGTCCTGGTAGAGCTGTCAGGTGGGATTCCAGTCCTGCTCCAAATCTCTCCTGGGCATGCAGATGTCCTTCCCTACAAGCCATGGCATTTTGTAGATGTGATGGGTATGGACGTTTGCTCCCCCTTAGTGATATGTGCAAGGGGTCACCTTCAAGCAAAGTTGACTTTCTGAACAGGTCCCAGCAGCAAGAGCATAAAACCCATCTCCCTGGTTGGTGTGGTCTTCATCCCACATAGGGTCCCTTAGGTACAGCCAGACCTGTCACTGCTTGTCACATCACATGCTGGAAACCCCAGTGGTGGGAACAGCCCTTGTTAGGAGGGTGATCCGGGAGCTGCCATGCTCACCACTGAGGCAATGGTGTTGGAAGGGTGCTGGGGGTGGGACACATCCTTGCTCCTTGTAGATGTGTTCACCTGACCTAGTCCTTTGAGTCCTCCTTAATCAATGGAGATTTGGGCCATGTAGTCCATGATGTGACTTCTAAAGGAGAACGCTGAACTTTGACCGTTCTTCTAGATAGAGGAACATGCTGCCCATCCTGTCTCTCAGCTCAGCCCTTTCCTGGTTCACTCTCCTGGCAGGTGAGCACCCGAGAGCTAAGACGCAAAGATGATGAGATGAGGAACATCCGGATCCATGCCGTCCTCCACATGGGGGCCATCATTGCTGTAGACATCTTCTTTCACTTCTTCTACATCCTCACCCTCCCTTCTGACCTGAAGTTCATGAACCGCCTCTCAGACTGGTCCTTGGGTGAGTGGCCATGCTTGGACACGTTCACACCTGTACTCAGCTTCAAGGCAGTGGTGAGTGATTCAGATCTCCATAGGTCCTCACTAAGAGGCGTTGGCAATGCCTAGGTTGGACAGGTTTGAGTAAAGTCTCTCATCTTCCTGTTGATAATGCACAGCGATGGGGTCAGGCAGCCCTGGAAAGCAGATGGTGTTGGTCTGACATTCTCACAGGGTCCCACTGTAAATTGTTTAGCTTGGGGTTTAAGAAGCTGAGCACCAAACCATCCACATTGTTTTTCTCTAGACTGGAAGGGTGCTCAGCACCTCCAAAAAAATCAACCCCATGCTATTGCTAGAGGGACGTCTGGTATCTCAGATGCCTTCACAAGTGGCCACCCGTTACAGGTGTTTGTGAGCCACTGAAATGGCCCAGACATGTAGTTTGTAGAGAAAGCAGCTCAGAGAGGTTGTAGCTGCTGTCTTCAACTGCCTCATGGAGGGTTGTAGAGGAGGTGAACAGTCCTTGGAGGCCGTCAGGGAAGAAGCAGGACACAGCAAACAAGGTGCAGCACAGTAACGTCCGATTGCCTGTAAGGAATTGTCGTAGCGTGGTCAAACAATGGAATAGTGGCCCAGAGGGGTTATAGCTCCTCCAAAAAAAATACATATTCAATGCTTACATGGAGCATTGAGAGCAACCTGCTCTCCATTTAAAGTTGGCTGCCCTTTGGGCAGGGCTGGACCTCCAGAAGCCAAACTCCCAGCAGTACTGGCATGCAGCTGGTGGCTGGATGGAGGGTTTCAGCTGGTCACGTACATGTCTGATGGCAGCGTTTGAGAGGCTGTGGGGTATCTGACCCACATGAGCAGAGGACAAGCGGGGGTAGAAGGAATCCTGTGTCTCTCTAGAGTGGTAACTAGAGGCCAGGAGAAAATCCTAACGAAGATAGAATGGTGCTAGTGTTGACTTAGGGTGTCCTAAGAGACTTGGGTGGACTGACCAAGCATGTGTGTTACTCCAGAGGAAGCTCCGTTCCTCTGCAGGCTCTTCTGACTGTACTGGTGAGATCTGATGATCCATGGTGGGAGCTCAGGCACTTCTCACATCAAGGCACTGTGCAACCCTGGGCTGAATCCTATCAAGACAAGGGCATTTTTCTTCTCTTTGCTTAGGAGTTTGAAACAGGGTTTCAAAACCACAGGGTTTATCTTCCAGTGTCAGACACCTCTCCAGGTGAGACGGTCTGGCCCTGGCTCTGCTGTAGCATCACGCACACCTACAGTGACAAGGAACTGGGGTAGGGGCATTTTGATGGAGATGTCAGTAAAACCTCAGAGGTCAAAGTTGAGAACTCTAATGAGTTCATCATAGGTTAACAAGCCTCAGAGGGAAGGAACAATCCTAAACTGGAAGAAATGAGATCTGTAATGAGTTCATTGGGCTACCAAGACCAACAGTTTGCTCCCAAATGCTTCAAGAAGATACAGTCCTTTGGCTCAAGCTTCTTAAAAAGACAGTTAATTTTAAAAGCTTTGCTGGTCAAAGACAGTATTAGACTGTCCTCCTGATGCTATGTTTGTTGCAGTGGACTACATGCTCCCATGGGACACGATGTCCCCTGGAGTCCTGAAGATTATATGCCCTGTGGTCCTCTTCACCCATTTGACTCTCATTTTTGCTCCAGCTGGCCTGGCCTACTCCAATTTGGTGTACGACTGGGTGAAAGCTGCTGTCATGTTTGGGGTCATCAACACCATCGCCAGACTGGACCACTTGGAGCCACCCCAGCCCCCAAAATGTATCACCATGCTCTATGTCTTTGCAGAAACGTGAGTACCCCAGGTGTGACAGCAACATGAGATGGCACATTTGACCTGAACAAAACATGCATGAGGGGGGGGACATCTGGGTTGTGCTTCCGAGCAGCTGGTCTAGGAGTTGGAGACTCCTACCCCGAATGGTCTACACTGAACCTCTAGTCTAGACCTGGCCATAGCCCAGGGAAATATTGTTGGGCAGGAAGTGATAGATAAGGAGAGAGGTTACAACCACATTGATAGTGGGACCTGTTCAAGATAGGAACATGGAGAACTGCTGTGAACAAGGTTCAAATGGACCTGGCCAGGGGACTGGCTGCCTTCTGTGTCTGACTGCCACGTGGAAGGGTGTCATGACTCTGCGTGTTTTAATGTGCTTTTTATCATCTCCATTTTAGGCATTTTGACAGAGGAATTAATGACTGGCTATGCAAGTAAGTGTCTAATCAACTCTCTCTGGTCTGGTCCAGGGTCTTCTCTTCCATCACACAGCAATGAAGCATTAAATGTTCTTCATCCCAGAGCTGAGGTGTCCTCTTTTCTGGGTGAATCCCACTATAACATGAAATCGTAGTTGGTCTGTTTAACCCTGAGACCATTGAATTAATTACCACAAAGCGCAACAGCCTCCCCCCAAAGTTGGAAATAGGAGAGTCCTGTCCAAGAAATCCCTTGGAACCTGGTGAGTTCAGTGTTCCCTCAAGGGAGGAAGAGTCAAGTTATATTCTACCAGAAGGAAAGGGGAATTGAGTCCAGGTCTCCCATATCTTGGGTAACAAGGGTGGCCTAAGTTCCATCTACATCCTCCTCAGCCCTTCAGCTCTCTTCAGCCATGAGTACACATGAGCAAACCTGTACAGAAGGTGGCAGCTGCTTGGTGATGAAATCCTGTGCACCAGTGAGTCAGAGATAGCCTGCAGCTCTACAGATCCCCACATTTTACCAACCCCTTACCTTCGAGAGGTGGAAAAGGTGGTATTTTGTCCTTAAGGAGCTATAGATTTGTGAGGAACACAAGCCACGAGCATCTGGACTGCAGCAAAAATCAGTTTATTGCTAGAACATGTCAGCCAATCCTCCCTTTCTCACTGGGGTGCTCTAGATTGACCTGCCTGTGAGGAGCTTGTGGGGGGTAAGTGTGGGATAAGGGACTCTAGAGGGGTCTCCTTGACTACGGAGGGCACTGACCACTTTCCTTGTCCGTTAGGTATGTGTATGATCACATTGGAGAGAACCATGACAATATCATGAAGGAGCTCATGGCCAGTGTTGCCACCTTTGCCATCACCACCCTGTGGCTGGGACCTTGTGAGATTGTTTACATCTGGTCTGCCATCAACTGCTTTGGCCTCAACTTTGAGCTCTGGGTGCAGAAGTTCTTCCAGCAGGAGCCCTTTGCCAAACTGGAGGTGAGGAGCTGGGCTGCAAGTGGGTGGGGGAAGGTCAGTGGATTTGGGGCCAAACTCTGCTGCTGGAAAACATCTATGACTGTAGGGAGCTCAGACTTGTTTACACAAGTCACATCCATTTTCAGCTGAGACTGAAGGACAATATCACTGATGATGTCATGCAGTTCCATGTCCAGAACTCCTGCCTGGAGACCTGAAGCTGTCTCCTGTGGCCTTTAGCATCCTTGTGATTAGCTACTCAGCTGTGCAAGGGAAGCACTGTCCTGGTCCTCTGTATTCGTTTCATGCATGGTGTCATCCACCCAGAGCAACTTCCCACCTGCCCTTATGATGCTTCATGGGAAATTTAAGCTGGGTGAGAAGCTTTCAAAGAGAAAACAAAGGTCCAAGAGAACCAGGACTGCTGCCCCAGTGAGGCATTAAGTAGCACAGATGAGCATAAAATCTGAGGTCTGTCCACTGGGAGATCTTTATACATTTCCATATGGAAATCATAGAATGGTTTGGGTTGGAAGAGACCTTAACGATCATCTAGTTCCAACCCCAAGCCCTGAGCAAGGAAATAATTTGTTCTTTGTGTTTTGCAAAACATCTTGGCATTTTGAGTGGTTTCGGTCTGATTTCTGATAAAAGTAAATGTTTAGGTACTAGAATGAATGCTTTTCCAACCATCCCAGAGCTCAGTGTCCTGCCTCTGATGGAACCAAGATGCCTCAGGGACATGCTGAAAGAAGAACTTAGGAAACTCTATCCTGGAAAACATTCTGTTGCTTATTTGTTTTGCCCAACCTAAGGTCTTGAGGTGCTAAACCGGTTCCGTAAAGATCACTTTTAAATAAAAACTTTGGAGAGAAACCCTCCCTTTTGCTCTCCTCATTGAACTTCTAATCAGATTGCAGCACTCGAAGGCAGTGAAATCTCCTTCCCTGTGGCACCGTAATTCTCAGCCTTGAGTGTCCTGGGGATTCATCATGCTCTTTGAAGTTTGCTCTAAACTACTTCCCCGTTCTGCTCTCAGCAGCTGCTCCTGAGGATTATGTGTTGGTGACAATGTCACTCTGCTCCTGTCATTACTTTTCAGCTCTTCTTTTTATTATTATTATTATTAGGGTTTGTTTTTTTTTTTTTTTCTAATTCCTAAGGAACAATTTCTACCAGGAGCTGGGAATGATTTGCACACAGGGACAATAATAATCCTGGTGTACACCAGCATTCATCCGTTGCCTTGGGTTAGCTGTTCCTCAAGGCAGATGAAGAAAGGAGTTCTCAGCCATTGATAGCATGAAACTGTTTATGAAATCTTTCTCCTACACATGTGACCTCAAAACACTGGTCCCGAGTCCCAAATGCATCTGGGTTCAGCGGCAGAGCAGAATGTTTACTCTGTCCTTATGTTTCTTCATCCCAGAGACACTAAAGGCTGCTCTCATTTTTGCCTGCCCCTGTGGGAACCCAGCTGGAGGTTGGCTGGAGTTGGACCGGTGCATCCCCTTTCCTTACAGCCCGGTTTTTCCTCACTGTCTGTGCCTCTCCCCTCCACAGGCCAAAATACCAGCATCCATGTCTCGGCGGATTAGGGCAGTTTTTGGGGCAGTGAATTTCTGGGCCATTGTCCTCTACAACATACCAGCCCTCAACAGCCTGGAGTTTGCACTGCTGGTGACCAAGAGACTCCTCCTGACAGGTAAGGTCCTGCCATCCTTCCCCTCTGATGCACCCTTGTCTTGATGGGAGAAGGCTGGTAGAGGAGTTGAGGACCCTTTCTTCTCCAAAAGGGTTGTCAGGCACTGGCCCAGGCTGCCCAGGGGGAATTAAGTGGTAGAGTCACCATCCTTGGAGGGATTTAAGAGATGCATAGATGTGGTCTTGAGGGCCATGGTTTGGTGGTGGATTTGACAGTGCTGGGGGAAGGGTTGGAGTCAATCTTAAAGGTCTTTTTCAACCTAAATGATCCTACGATGCTATGACTGGGACTTTGGAATCCTCTTGGATCCGAAGTGGCCTGGCCATTGGCTGGTTATGTGGCTGCTCCTGATGTGCTTAATTCTTATGCAAAAGGTACAGATTGTGGTTTCTTAGCTCCCACCTTCAACACTGGAACAGCTTGCCTGAGGAGGTGGTCGATGTCCCATCCCTGGAGACATTCACAGTCAGGCTTGATGGGTCTCTGAGCACCCTGCTCTAGTTGCAGATGTCCCTCCTCACTGCAGGGGGGTTGGACTAGATGACCTTTAAAGGTCCCTTCCCACCCAGATTGGTCTATGATTTAATGCACCCCACTGAGGACGGCTGAGTCCCTGGCTGAGAAATGGTCACCTGGCTGGAGAAAGCAATTTACTTGTCCTATCTCACCTCCTTTTGCTTTAGCAGTTAATCCTGAGTCAACCCAAAGGTGACACGTATGAGCCCTCGTGCTACAGTCTTACCTGTACACTTCCACTTGTCAAACAGTGACACTATTTTGAACTCTTCTTGAGCAGCTCAGGGTATAAATAGTCATCGGGAGGCCACATCCTCCAGCCCTCTCTGGGACAGGGCTGGCGTAGGGAATGGATAATGTGACGCTCTGGGCTCAGGGTGCCAGAAGTGCCTGCCCGCTGAGCTAGCTGGCTTTTACTGGTGGCTTTATTCATTTCAGAGGTCCTGTTTTAGCAGATACAAAGCTTGTGTCTCCCTTCTGCTGTGGATACCAGACTCACAGTTACAAATATCATCAGATATTGCCTAAGTGGAAGGAGAGCTCTCAGCTCTCGGTCACTTACCTAGGTGACAAAAACGTGTGCTTCTCTGGGTGCACATTGTGTCCCAACTAGGTACGGGACAAGGCTGGGGTTGGTCCTCAGAATTAGCAGGGGACAAAGCTTCCAGAAGGTCACAGTGCCGAGCAATGATGGATATGGGCAGGTTGAATCATAGAATCATAGAATGCTTTGTGTGGGAAGGGACCTTTAAAGATCACCTAGTTGCAACTACCTGACGTGGCAGGGACACCTCCCACTAGATCGGGTTGCTTGAAGCCTCATCCAACCTAGTCTTGAATGTTTCCAGGTATGGAGCATCCACAACTTCTCTGGACATCTTCCAGTGTCTCACCACCCTCAGAGTGAAGAATTTCTTCCTTACATCTCACCTAAATCTCCCCTCTTTCAGTTTAAAGCCATTACCCATCATCCTATCACTGCATGCCTTTGTAAAAAGTCCCTCCCCATTTTTCCTGTACCTCCCCTTGAAGTACTGGAAGGCAGCTAGAAGGTATTGCGATAGGAAGTCAAGAGACCTAGTAGGGGAGACAGAATGGGCAGAAAGTCAACCACCAAGTCTAAACTTGGGGGCCACAAGGTGTTTCAGGGGTAAGACAGTGCTTGAAGGCCCTGCAGCATGTTCTCATATTAGCTGCAGTCCATGATGCCTTGGTGGTCTCAGGCATCACTTCAACTAAAATACAATCCTGGAAATTTCTCTGTTCTCTCGGTGAAGCTGTAGGGCTGGATCCACAATGGAAAACATCACTGGCCACCATGAACCTGGGGGACCTCCCAAACCCATCTGAGAGGCAGCAGTGTTGGAGAAGAGCTATCCTGTTAGGCCAGCAGCTACACCAAGATGACCATGTCTCCTTCCATCTTCTAGGTTTCCCTGTGAGCACCTTGTCCATCTGGTTCATCACATACTGTGGAGTGCAGCTGATCAAAGAGCGTGAGCGCATCCTGGCCATCGAGGAGGAGAAGTGTGACAAAGCAAAGGTGGAGTAGAAGGAGGCATCCACAGGCTTGTCCCAAAGCCTCATCTCCCTTCCAGCTACCGCTGCCACACCAGCCACTGGCCAGGGCTCTCCAAGCACTCCTGACAATCGGACTGCTGTAGCTCACCCATGTAGAAGTCACCTGGAATGCAGAGGTCACCCACTTGCTGCAGGAAAGGTTTTTCTCTAAGACACAGTGGGCGTTCCACAGGCTCCCCACACATGGCAGACTGCTGAGGTAGGCTCCCAGGACAATTCTTTAACGCCAGAAAGAGCCATCCCCATCATTTTTCTGACTCTTTGACATGGAGATTTCACCCCCTGCTTCCCATAACACCTCGTCCACCAGAACTCTGCTCTCCTGCAGGGCCTGTAGCCCATGTCTCCCAGAAGAGACTCTCCAAGTCCCACAGCTGGAAGTCTCAGGGTGAGCCAGCCATACAGCTATAAGAAAGTGATGAGATGGTGCTGAGCCTGCTCTGAGCAAACCATCTTCAGGTCACTTCCAGCCCAAGCATCCCATGTTTCTTTCACTGCAAGAAGTGGTCAGCATCCCCTGTTTAGTATTCAGCATCCATGGTTGTTCAGTAAGGACTGTGAAACAGCTCGGCACCATCTGTACCTACCAAGAAACAGCACAGTCTCTATAGCAAAGGGAAGAAGGACCAGGACCAGCACACTGGAGGGTAATCATCTCCTCGCTGCTGTCAGTGGTGCAGAGTAGTAGCTGTTGCAACCTCTGCAGAACAGGACCCTCCAGGACTCAATGGCTTGAAAAACCATGATTTAGAACCAATATCAGGCATAGTTGAGAGTGCAGGAGCCATACGGGCTTCACAGCCATCAGGCATCATGTACAGGTCACCTGGGGAGAGGCCATGCCAAAGAAACACAACACGTGTCTCACCCCAGACCCAAAGGGCTCTCCACTCCTGGGTCCGAGATTGATGTGGCCACCATGACCATCCTGCTGTGATACACTTCCTGGGACTCAAACCAAATTACACTTGCCTTTTTCACACACCATGGTCAAAGGTTTAAGCTCGCATTCCTGCCTGTGGCTGAGGAACAGAAGATGCTGTAGCCAACTCTTGACCATCTCCAGCCATCCATCCCTTTACTCAACCAACTTTGGTGCACGCAGCCTAAGCCCATGACTTCACACACACATATGTAAGACCAATGGAGAAAGATCCTAAATGAAAGGCAGTGATCTGGGACTCGGCAGCGGAGGGGAAGCCCATAATAACCTCCTTGGAGAAGCAGACTTTGGGATGCTACTTAGAGAGTGCATTGAATAAATGCACATGTGTGAAATGTGGTGCCTTGGGGAAAAGGTGGGTTTGTAACTGAGAAATAACTCTGGCTCTCTTGCACTTTAGAGTAACTTCCAGTGGCCTTATCTCTGAGTTATGGCAATGTTTGGTGAGGGCAGAATCTGGACCACTTTGCAACGTGTGTTGAGATGCTTGGTGCTGGTGCGTTCTGGCTTCCCGGTGGATGAAACAGGTTCGGTTCCCAGCCAGCTTTCAGCTCTGCCAAAGTAATTTGTGAAGTCCCTGATAAATGTCATACATTTATGTAGTGAATAAATGTTGGACATCTACAGCGCCTGCTGCTCATCACTGTTGTGCTGCTGTAATGCTGGTGACACCCTGGGCAAGGCCCTGCCATCAGAGTTGAGAGGCACAAGGGTCCATTTGCAGGTCCTCACCTCTCACCCCTAATAGTGACACAAGACATGGTTGAGTTTAACAGAGACCCACCTTAGTGGCATCACCAGATTGGAGGTTTGGCTGCAGCTCGGTTCATACTCATCTTTGTTTTGACACCACCTTCATAGTGGTGAAATATGATGAGCTACTGCCAACAAACTGTCATTCGTGGAGTTATTGAGTTAGTGGCTATGTTGGGTTTATTTCTGGGAGCCTGACCAAAAATGTGGGAAGTAAGGGTAGGTATTAAGCCTTGGTGGCATCCCTAGTCACATCCCTAGAGCCCATTCAGCCACCAAGCACATCCCTTTTTAACCCAGCTTTGCTGCTGGACCTTTAGTAGATGTTTCTTGGCATCTCCATTTTTCCATATTTGCTCTTTACCACCAAAACAGCTACAACATGTGTTCAGGGTAAAATTCAGCTCTTATCTTCCATAGGGGTGTCCTCAAACAGCAGAAGCCACCTTGAGTGGCCGAGACCAAGGGCTCTGTCTCTGCAGGTAGCTCAGCTTAGGTCCCTGGCTGCCCAGGAGGACAAATAGAGTCACCCACCTCCGGGTGCCTGCGTGACTCACATGGCAAAGCCCAGTGACTCTGCATTGCCCTTCTGACTTGGACACTCTGGGAGAGAAAATAACCCATTCACTAAGGATCTAAATTTACCCATCAGCTGCATCTGCTGGAGCTGCCAGAAGGAGCTAATCTTAGACACCAACTGAGGAGTGATTTGTTAGAGAGACAGTTCTTGGGAGAACTTGGGCTTTGTCCCCCTTTGCCTGAAGTTATCTCCTCAGCAATTGTTGTTCTAAGATGTTACAAGGCCAAGAGGTGTGGTGGGCCAGGAGCACCCAAGTGATGCTATCTCAACCAGCTCAGCCTTGTGCAGGAGACCTCAGCGTACGCCCTAGTAGAACAGGATTTATCAATTGCCTGGAGAAGTGTATCTCATCTGGTCTGGTTATTTGCCTGCTCATTAGTAAAACTTTCCCCAAAAGCCAAGAAAGGCAAGTTTTTTTATTGCAACTACAAATCCCTAATTAATAGCCCTACACGGGGCACTTTCTAGTCCAGCCTGACATGGCTGTAATTCCCACGTTCACCTTCCACGCTCTAAAATGTTGTATTGACAGGGAGCGATCCTGCTACATGGCATCTCCTTAGGATGCTTCCCGTGTGTCCTCACCCACTCCCATGTCGTGGGGGGACTATTGCCCATTTAGAGACACACTTGATAAGTGACTTTGTCCACTGGTCACTGGCAACCTCTAGTTGTAGTCCTGTTAGATCTGGGGCCAGTTAGACATGGAGCACAGCCTGTATGTCCAGCCTGGGACATGCATGTGGTCTACAACCATTGTGATGACAGTGCTTGGCATGGATGCCCCTGTCTTGAACTGATGACAAAAAATGGTGGCAAGGGGATTCCATGTGTGTGGTTGTTGCCACAAGCCATTACATGGATGGTGTCCCAGCAATGATGGTGTCAGGAGGCTCTGGGAACAGTTAAAGGTGTCTAGTCTGAATTCATGACTAAACTGTCTGCAGGATGAATGGGGACAGATGGACGTCACCAAAGTAGAATCATAGAATGGCTAGGGCTGGAAGGGACCTCCGAAGATCATCTAGTCCAGCCCCCCTGCAGTGAGCAGGGACTCCCTCAACTAGACCAGGTTACTCAGAGCCTTGTCCAGCCTCAGCTTAAATATTTCCAGGGATGGGGCCTCAACCACCTCCCTGGGTAGCCTATTCCACTGCTCTACCACCCTCAATGTAAAGAATTTCTTCCTGATGTCCAATCTAAATCTACTCTTCTCTAATTTAAACCCATTACCCCTCGTCCTTTCACTACAGGACCT
>JAAGNO010004249.1:0-23807 GCA_033439905.1 Ceryle rudis | reverse complement strand
CAGGTGTGTGCGTGTGCACCAGCTGTGTGCAGGTGTGCGCTTGTGTGCGTGTGCACCAGCTGTGTGCAGGTGTGTGCGTGTGCACCAGCTGTGTGCAGGTGTGCGCTTGTGTGCGTGTGCACCAGCTGTGTGCAGGTGTGTGCGTGTGCACCAGCTGTGTGCAGGTGTGCGCTTGTGTGCGTGTGCACCAGCTGTGTGCAGGTGTGTGCGTGTGCACCAGCTGTGTGCAGGTGTGCGCTTGTGTGCGTGTGCACCAGCTGTGTGCAGGTGTGTGCACACGCCCGTGTGTGCACCAGGGTGCACGGGTGCAGCAGCCCTGGCTGGATGCTCGTTTTCCCGCTGATGGTTTTCCATCCTGTCGCTGTTTGCTCCCTTTGTGCTGCCTTCTCTGAAGCCTCACACAGCGTGGGCAGGAGGGATCCCACCCCCTGACTGAACACAGAAGGAATTTTGCCTATATAGGAAGACCTTACGTAAGGATAACCTATAGGAATAACCACAACTGTTGTACCGTGGACACTGACTTCCCGCTGCCTTTGGCTTGACAGAGAGGGGATGCTCTCTGTGGCTTCTTGAATAAAATAATTACAAAAATACCAAAACAAAGCCTCGCAGTGGTTAACAAAGTTAACGAATTCTTTCCAAACAGAGCCTTGAACTACACTCGACCCAGCTGCACAAATAGGTGCTCACCCCCACGACCTGTTTTTCAGAGAGCGGGTTGTCATGTCGGATTAATTGCCCAGTGCTGGGCAGGAGCAGAGCAAACATGCAGGGAGAAGGGCACTGGCACGTGGGGGGCCAGACTGTGCCTAAGAGTCCTCACCCAGTTTCCACACCACTGGATTCCACCTGGATACCAGTGAGGGGCTGGACCTGCTTTTGGGGGTACAGTCAACAATAAACCCTTTAGCAAGGTGACAAACGGTACGAATACATCCCAGCACTGCGCTAGATGCACTGATTCTCAGTTGCTGTCACTGGTAAAGTAATGATACTTTACACAGAGGAATGTATTTAATGGGTGCCATAAAATAAATTATCAGTGAAGCAGAGAAGAGCTGGATCACAGTCACAGCCCATTCCTGTGCTCCCATTGGGTCCCTGGGGGTGGACAGAGCAGAAGCAAAACACCCTGGGGCTGTGGGACCACTGAGGGGTGGGGGGAGACTTTTCCCAGACACTGCAGAGGAGCAATGACAGCACCTCTGCTGTCTCCTTTGTACCGAGACCCTAATCACAGCACACTTCACCCATGTCCCCTGGGATTTGGATACAAGTGCTTTTGGATATGCCATTCCTCACTGCCCTGCTCCCCAGGAGCTGCCAGCTCTGCCTGGCACTGGCATGAAAAAGTCAGTCCGAGATGACCAGCAGGTTTGGGAGTTTCAGCCCATGTGAACAACACAACCAAAGGGGAAAGTGGGGCAGGAACCGAGCACAGGGAGCCAGGCAGCCCACCTGTAACCCCCATCCCACCCTCACCTTCCACTGCTGGGCTCTTCTACACCCTGCCCAGCCAGTCGCTGGCCTGGGCTACCCCAATGCAAGGGGCAGTTTTTTATTCCCAGCACCACTGCTGTATGGGTGAGGTCTCTAAATGCCGAGAGAGGGTTTCATCCTCATCCATGCCTCCTGCTCAACCTCATCCTCTTTGAGGATACTCCAAGGAAACATCCAAGCCTCCGAGAGCAACAACTCTGCTGTAAAGCCAGTTCCTGCCCGAGCGGAAAGCCAGCCCATGTCCCACTGGTGCTGCCAGAAGCAGGAGCAGCCTGTGGGGCCGGGGACCAGTTCACACCCTTTGCACTGCGCTGTTGGGCTCTTCTCTGGGCCATGGAGTTGATGGCATGTTAGCGTAGATCTCCTGTTGCTTTGGCAGGGACTTCTGCACGCTGGCATAGGCAGCCTCTTCTTCATTTTCCAAATGCTGGGAAAGGAGTGGGACAAACAAAAAACATCCTTCATGGGGCTGCTCCAGAGCAACACCATCTGCTGGAACCTCTCTCAGCTGCATTAAGCACTCATGAGCTGCCATGGTGACCAGAGAGGGCACCCACATTACCCAAGCTCATTTGCACCCCAGCTTAGCACACCCCTTTGCAGCCCCCTCCCTACCCACCCAACCCATCCTGCTGTCCATGCTGTCACCCACCCATCCCAGCTTTCCACCCACCACCTCAAGCTGGGCGCTGCTTTGCCTTCTCCTACCTTACAGCTGTGCTTGACCACCGTGTACTCAGTTGCAGGTTTTGCCAAGCAGTGGAAAGCCTCAGCATTGCTGTACAACTGGCTCTCGGCTGTGCCCACACGGTGGTTAATGTCCATGTAGGTCAAGGCATCTGCTCCCTGACACATGAAGGAGAGGGATCAGCTCTTAACCTCCTGCTGCTACCCTGCCTGCAGCCCGCAGGGCTGGGAACATCTCCTGTCCTGCTGCCTTTACTGACGAGAACTGAGATGTCTGCAGGAGCACTGGGGGAAAACTGAACCTGCAGCAAGGGCTGGCTCAACATTCCCCAGGGGAAATCTGGTTAATGACACGGGCCCCTCCTCAAAAGCTGGCAGAAACCAATAGAAGATACTTCCCAAGCAGTGACCAAAGATGAGCTGCCCTGCAGACTCTTTGGGTGTGCTTTGCTGCAGGTTCCCAAGGCTGTTTCACCCAGAGAAGCAGCTCCCATGCTTGGAGAGGCTTGGGAGAAACCTCTCAGCTCAATCCTAAATTCCCTTCCCAGGAACATTCTGCAGTAGTCACACCAAATCCCTTGTTGGGTCTTTCTGTTGGCCAATGGAGCCCAAAGGATCCCTCCCAGCCTCAAGGGCCATGAACTTGGCTGGTGTTTTACTCAGCTCGGGGTGTAACATTTCCTCTCCTCAGGTGAACTCAGAACATGCCATGACAAGACCTCATGATGTTTGTCTTACTGTACGTGATACGATGAGAGTCCTGTCCATCTCTACAGCTTCTCCAGAGATGGCTGGATGGAGCATGGATGTGGTAAGAGAAGAGTGAAACCAGAGAAAAAGAAACACATTAAACATCTCCCTTATGAGGAAAGGTTGAGAGCCCTGGGGCTGTTTAGCCTGGAAAAGAGAAGACTGAGAGGAGATCTTATGAATGTTTACAAATATCTGAAGGGTGGGTGTCAAGTAGAAGGGTCCAGTCTCTTTTCAGTGGTGCCCTGTGATAGGATGAGAGGTAATGGTAGCAAGGTGAAACACAAGAAATTTCACCTCAACATGAGGAAAAACTTCTTCACTGAGAGTGCCAGAGCCTGGGACAGGCTGCCCAGAGAGGCTGTGGAGTCACCTTCTCTGGAGACTTTCAAGACCTGCCTGGATCTGTTCCTGTGTGGCCTGTCCTGGGTGTTCCTGCACTGGCAGGGGGGTTGGACTCAATGATCTCCAGACACCCCTTCCAACCCCCACTATTCTATGATTCTATGAACTCACTGCTGCTGCAAATTTCTCAATAAAGCAGGAAGGGAACTTGTTGCCCCATAGACCATCTAAACCAGAGTAGTTCATCAACTAAAACCAGACCCCACCCGCCAGCTGGTGACATCCCCTCCTGTCCTTCCCTGTCCTTTACAGTGTCCTTAAACTTTGCATCAAGACTAGTGCAAGCCTGGCCTACACAACTGAGCGTGTCTGGAGAAGCTGACGGTGCCCAGATAAACAGGCAGCACTCATCCGAGAGCTCCCATTCCCCTCATCTGTGGGGATGATCAACCCATGGGATGGTTCCACTGGGGAAGGAGACCTCATTGGTGGAGGTTTTAGTGATTCACCCAGGAACTGTATGGGTCAGGAAGGGAACAGGGGAGAAACCAGAAATATAGAGGAAAAAAACAGATGGGCTGCGGTGCAGAAACTGGGTGTGGCAGTGAAAGCTTTGCTTACCCTTCTTCCTCTTTCTGGACAGTATTACCAAAACAGCAGAAGCAACTGCAAGCAAAAGAAGAACCACCACAATGCCTGGAGTGAGGATATGCTCAACCACATTCAAGCTGAAAGAAAAAAAGAGTTTCTGTTCTCACACTTCTCAGAAGCAGACTTGGGAGGAACTAGCACGGAGCAGGCAGGCAGGGAGTGGCCTTGGGTGACATGGCTTGTCTTGGGAGGAAGATGGCTGGTCAGGCTGCAGGCTGGGCACGGAGCAAAGCAAACTGAAAACTGCAGAAGCAAATGGTCACTTGAGCCTGAGAGTTGCTGAATCTTCACTGTTTTAAGGATCGGTTTCTGCATTGAATTTTGCTCTGGTTTAGCTCCACTACTTATTGTCCTGGTTATAATGGGCAACCAGGCAAGGTCAGTGTGCCAGCCCCTTAAGCATGCTGATAGGAAACCTCGGGTTTGCCCACTTCCTGCACCACCTTTAAGAGGCAGGAGAGGAGAGAGGAAGTTCTGCTACTCCACTCATGATTTGTCAACTATCATTGCCTGGCTGCCTCTGACAAGGCAGAACAGGACCCAGCTCGGCACTTGGTCTCCCACAGGCAAACGGTCCCTCTCAGTTTTGGGGAAGGAAACAGAGTCAGTGCTGTAGCTGGAAACCACTTCTCACATGTGACAACCTGAATCCTGCTTAACCTGCAGGATGGACAGGGGACAAGCAGGGCTTTGCTGGGGCCAAGAGACCAGGGGCACTGGGATTATTTTCCATGCAGCATGGCTGTCTGAGAGGATGAAACACTGGTCTCTAATGGCAAAAGCAGGAGGTCTGAATCCTTACAGGTATGAAGAGCTCAAAAGAGTCGTAGTGTTCCAGCTACACCCAAGAGAACTCACAGAAGGAGGCGGCTGCTGCGAGCAAGAGCTGGTACTCACTGTGTAGAGCTAGAGCCTTTGTCATGGGGGAGACTTGATTCTGGTTGCACAGTTTCCCCTTGCGGAGTTGTTTGTGTGGGGACTGATACAGAGGTAGTGAGATTAGTGGTTGGGGTACAGAGCGATCCAGAGGAAGAAGGAGCTGTAACAAAAAGAGCAGAGGCTCTGTCAGTCTCCCAACCTCTGGGCGTGGAAATGTTGTGGGGTTTGCAGTGAATCAGAAGTGACCCACTTACCCTCACAACAGGAGAAGCTGGGTCCCCTTTGCCACATGCAGAGCACTCTCCTCAAAGTAGGAGGGCTGAAATTCCCTGTCCCTGCCTGGGAGGCTTTTTGCGGCTCCAGCCTCTCCCCCCTCCCCGAAAACCCAAACAAACAAACAAAAAAACCCACAAAAAAAACCCCAAACCAAACAGGCACATGCATGTGTGCATGCAGCAAAGTTCACCCTGCAGTAAGGGTATCTGGGCACCCCATGACCAGCGAGGTACTAACTCAACAACTCCATGGGGGGCTGGTCCCTGGTGAGGAACAGCGTGAGACATTCCCTAAGGCCAGGACCTGGTGCTCACAGACACTGGCTGCCCCCCAGGGAGAAATGGGGAGACAGGAGGGGCTGAGGAGCTCCCTGGTCTTGCAAAATAAGGCAAGGAGAGCACAGACTGGGCCAGCGGGATCTGATGAAGGGACAATATGGCACGGAGCACCCTAACAATGGACGTGACTGATGCTGGGGTGCCGGGAAGGGACTGTGGTGAGACCTGGGCATGGGGAATGGGTGAAGGCAGCACCTGCCATGGCAGCAGCTAGCTCAATGCTGGTGACATGCCCTGGGTCTGTCCCATGCAGCATGGGCACCTACCTCCTACACCTGCCCCTCACTGCAGCCCCTGCTCCCACCACTTGGGAGGCAGACACCCCAACACTAGATCTGGGGGACCCACAAGTACTGACCTGGGGACACAATCACCTCCACACGGTCACTTTTATCAGACTCCATTATTCCCGTTCGCACCCCGCAGCGGTAGGTGCCCGCATCTCCCTCAGTCAGGCCCTCCATGGTCACCGTGAACACTCTCTGGGCACGATTATCCCAGATGGAGAATCGGTCCTGCCGCACCACGGGCTGCTGCTCCGAGGTGATGATGATGTCAGTAGCGCAGGTATAAACTGTTCCTGGTCTGCACCAGAATTTCGGCTTCATCTCCCGTTTGGGCTGGTATGTGCAGTTCACTGACAGGGACCCCCCCAAGAATCCCCGCACAGTGCCAGGCCCTGTCACTGCCCAGCAACCTGTGGAGACACAGGAGAGCATGAGTGCTGCTGCTACACCAACACCTCCTGCCCTGTTAGGCTGGTCCAGTGTGGGCCTTGAGCCCTGGGGTCCCCTCAGCCCTACCTGGCAGCAACATCCAGGACAGCAGCAGCAGGAACCACATGGGCAGGCTGGCTCTGGTGTGTTCCTTCTTTGCTGTGCCTCTGGGGCTTTGTTTCCTCTTCTGCCTGTGGTACCAAAGCTGTTGCTGATGGAAATGTAGCAAGGGAGTGGGGCTTCTTGTTTCCTCTGGTCTCAGCTGACTTCCCACCTCCCCCATCACCAAGAGCACTTCTCTGCACTGTCCCCTGAGCCCTGATGCCACACTTCTGCTCACACTCCTGCCCCTGCCCCAGGGGATCCCCTTTCTGCCCCCAGCACAGTCACCATGCTGAGGCACCGTCCCGTCTCTTCCTGCCTCTCTGCCACACTGCCCAAACTCTCTGGCCATGACAGGCACCCAGTGGGGGTTCTGCCTCTCAAGGGGTAGCTCAGCCCTGCACAAGGACCTCCTAAGCTCCAAACATGTCCCCAGGATGGGGACAGTGCTCCTGCATGGGAACCCTGTCCCACCATGGGAAATAAATGGAGGGAGCCCCATCCTCCTGTTCCTGTGCCGCTGGATGTGAGCACCCATCCCCGCTGCCCTGGCCAGGATGTAGCCCCTGGTCTGTCCCCAGCACAACCCCTCCATGGCTCAGTAGCCCCATGCCCAGTGCCCTGACCAGACAATAAACTTACGAGACAATAAACAAGGAGCTGGGACCCAGCAGGTGGAAGCACAGCTCTGGCTCCTGTTGTCCCAGTGGACTCCCAGCAGGAGCCGGCAGCAGGGTAGCCAGGAGAGTGAGATGTGGGACACATGGCCAGGTTCCCCAGCTTTCTCCCTCACGGGTGGCCAAACCATTGCGTCTGCAGGGGAGGTTTTACCACGTGGGGCTGGAGCAGACTGCAAGTTCCTGGTTCATGCCTGCTCTTGTCACCTTGGGCATTTTGGTTCCTTAAACAAAGCTGAGGAGGAAAAACTCTCCCTCAAAGCTTTCTGGGGAGACTGATGAAGCTGATAGTGCCGTGAAGTGTGGGATGTGGTGTAGCCCACGGGGGGTGAAGGTGGCCACACTGCTGTCCCTGACCTGACTGCTGGTGCATCACATAAAGAGGGTTTCTGCAGGGTTTCTGTGGTGTGCAAGTGCCTGCTTTTTGGAGACACAGAACCTGGAAAATAATAGGAGTAATAAGAAAAGGAGCCCAGGGTGAAGCTGGGTGAGATGTGAGCTTCAGTCTCAGACTGAGGGTGGAAAGTTGCTGTAGTAGGGGAGACAGTTGTAGAAGGACACTGTTCCCTGGCTCTCATTCGGCTGGAGACGGCCATTTCATGGCACCTCGCACGGCTGAGGGCTCCTCTTCCTGTGCTGGGGCTCAGCCAGGCTGTAGTGGAGCGGGCAACTGCGTGGTCTCCTGTGACCCCATGTCTCCCCCAGCCATGCCACAGCATGTCCCCACAGCCCCACACATCAGCAACAGCAGCCACCAGCATCCTGGGCAGTGCAGGTAGCGGAAGAAGGGAGCAGGCAGGCAGACAGACAGATAGTCCTCTGCAGGATACCCAGGTTTTATTGCAAAATTGTCCTCAGTTGGCAGCTCCAGCTGAGCAGATGCAGGTTCTCTGCAACCCAAACCTTCCCCTCTCCAGTGCAGGGGTTGCCAGGAGGTGCTGAGGCTTCACAGGGAGAGAAGGACCCGGAACCAAGCAGCCCCAGGCATGGGACAGCTGTGAGGGGTGGCACAGCCCTGGCAGGGTGGGAGCCAAGGAAGCAGGAGTGTGTCCTTGTGGCTCCAAGGTGGTAAGGGTGGGTGGGCAGCCCGGTGCCCTGCTGCTGCCAGCCTCCTCGAAGAGCTGCGGGTTTTCCTGGTTGTAGTTTCTGTGCCGGCTCCTCACCCAGGCAGCCCCACATGCCAGGGCCAGAGCCATGAGAACTTTCATGCTGAGGAGGAGCAGCAAGTGGGTAACACCAAGCTGGGGCCTGGGCAGGAGAAAGGAGATGATGCTAGAGCTTCAGTAGGGACTGGGCAATGAGGATGGGGATTGGGGCACTGCCAGCCACTCCACTTACCCCCAGGATGCTCTTTGGGGCTGCTGCAAGTTCCTAAGGGAACTGGGGCTGGGGGATGCATGCAGGGGAAAAGGTGTCTTAGGCTGGGGAATGCTGTTGGGGGCTTGCTCAAACCTTGAGCCCTTACTTACGGCACTGGAGGTTCTCCAGAGGCTGTAGGACACAGTGAGCTGGTGGTCAGTGGGCTCACATCTTTGCCCTCCATTGTGGCTGAAACAGGAGTGAGGGAGAGGGTCTACTCTGCACAAAGATCTGTGCAACACCCTCTGTCCCTCCTCCAAAGTTGCACTGGGACAGCCTCCAGCAGGTCTTGGTGCCTGTGAGGAGCTTGTTCTTGCTTTGACAACCCCTGTGTTCCCCTGGCTGGAGAGGCCCTTTCCCCAGTGCTGTGACCCAAGTGACAGGCTCCATCAGACACCCCTGCTGTGCTGCTGGCCCAAATTTACCTGTGGAGACTGTCACCTTGGTCGAGTACCTCAGGTCGAACCATAGCCTCCTCTTCACCCCACAGGAATACCAGCCTGCATCCTCTGGTGTGATACCACCCAGAGTCATAGTGAATGAGTGTGCCATGTGGTTGTCCCTGATGGACACCCTGCCCTGCATCACTGTCACCTCTGAGCCATTGGTTTGGGTGATGTAGCTGAAGCAAAACCAGAGGAAGCCTGGGCGGCACCAGTACTTGGGGTAGAGCTCGTAACCTGGCTTGTAGCTGCAGGACACTGCCAGTGAGCCACCCAGCTTGGCCGTCACCTCTGCAGGACCCGTCATCGCCCAGCCACCTGCAGGAGACACAGAGAGGTGCTGCAAGCACAGTACTGGTATTGCCTCGGGGAACTGGGAGGGATTGGAGCCTGGGGTGCTCAGGGACACCCTGCCACGAGGGAGGCTGTGTTCATGCACTCAGGGAGTTGTGATGAGATGAGATGTCCCCAGCCATTAAAAATAATCCCCATCAAGCATGTGTGCTATTAAATGATCAAAAAGCCTGATTACCAGGGTCCATGTGACAACCACACAAGCATATCTCAGAGATCATGCCTGCTAGCTGTCCACTGGCCACAAGAAAAGTATGATATCAGCTGGGCTCTCGTTGTAACACACTTGCTGTGGCCTTCTGAGCTGGCTTGGTCCCCCCCAGCCTCTCTAGCTCTGCCAAAGCCTGTGGGGTGGGAACTGCCTGATCTGTGCTCCCAGGTCTCACCTGGGAAAAGGGTCCAAACCAGGAAAATCCTCATTTTCCAGCTTCTCACTCCCAATGTGGACTTCTCCTTGCAGTCACTCATGTAGCAGCCTGTGGGACGGAGCTGGGTTCACACACACATGGGTGTTCCAGGAGTTTCCCAAGCGTCTTTCTCGCCTTGCTTCCTTGGGCAGTGTTTACCCGCAGACCCTGGATGTCTGTTTTAAAGGCAATGGCTTCCTCCCCTTCACCCAGGGACCATGACTCACTCTGAGGGTGTCTCATGAGAAACACCCTCTGCCTCACTCTGAAATAGCCACTGGTTCCCGTAAAAATGTCAAAATGCAGTGGGTTCCTCTGTTGCGATGCCTGTCCCAGCAGGAACACAGCCCCTTCCCTGTGCTCAGAGCCCAAAGGGCTTTGGCGGGCTTGGCAAGGGGGACAGGCCAGACTGGGGGTCTGGGATCTGGGGAGCAGGGTAGATTGAATTCAGGTCAGCCCCTGTGGATGGAATGGTTGGGACTGCCAGGATTCTCTCCCACTTGTGAAGAACTGGGATGATGTATTGGGATGACGTACTGAGTTGATGAGAGTCATCCCCACTGCACTGCAGCTCTCTGGCTCCTGAGCTGGCTGCCAGTGTGAACTGGGCTGCTTTTGTTTGTTTGCTGAAGCAGAAGTGTCTCATTTCCCCCCCAGAAACCGCCTTTTTTGGTACAGCCATAGGTTTTGAGCGACAGCACTGCTTTTCTCCCAGAATTAAATGCTTCCACTGAAAGTTTCAGAAACCCAAACACAAAAAGCAGAGTCGCTTCCCTGGCAGCTGCCTTGCTGACAGCTTTTTTCCTCGATGCCCCTTGGAAAGAGCAGAAAGCCCTGGCCCTGCCAGAGGCTGAGGCTGCTCCTTCCTCCTGTTCTATACCCTCCCTGCCCCCCTGCCATGGCTAGAGGAAGCTCTGGATCTTGTTTTGGATCATCAGGTAACCTCATTCATTTCCAGTGAACCCTGTGAACAGCAGTGAGCTGAGTCGCTGCAGACGGCAGTGAGATCTACATCCAAGAAGCAGCTGGAGATTGCAATCCTGCTTTCTGCTGATAAGCCTGTCTGCAAAGGCTGGGCAGCCCAGGCTCCAGCCACTTCCCCAGCTGCTCTCATCTTCCTTGCAGTGAGTATCCATTCCCATCACCCCCTCCTCACCCAGCCCCAGCATTACCAGGGTACCCCGGGGACTCACTGGATCCTCACTCCAACCCCACCCCCTTCCAAACCAAGCCCCTGCAGAGGAAATTCTTTATTGGATTTATCTGAACACAAAACAATCTGTTTACTGCCAAGCCAGGAAAACATCCCACTCCTCAGCCTGTGCAGGAATAAGGTATGTGGTTTCTTGCCAGCCGAGATGTGTGGGTCAATCTGCTGAAGCAATGCAGGAGAAGGGGGCTCTCAGGGTCCCACAGGCTAGGGGATGGTGCCAGCATGGCCTTGAGCTACAGCATTGTGATCAGAGGCTGTCACACCACCGAGATGTCGAGGCGATGGTACAGAAGCAGACATTTCCTGCAACGCTCCTTCACCACAGCAGGGACATCCGCGGTGGTGATCACAAGGACATCCCCAGGGGTGGCCTTGTAGGGACCTCTGCCCATGAGGGTTGCTCTGCTAGAACAAGTAGGAATCCTCTTCTCCTAGGAAATGTTGGCCAGGCATTCCTCCTCCCGAAACAGTGTGTTTGTGTAGGTACCGTTATCCTCCACACTGGGGTCCTGCCCTGTGTCACTGTGGCCAACCTGGCAAGGGGACAGCATGTCCCCACAGCCCTGGAGCACAACTGGGAGATGTTGGGGCTGCCCAGGGTGAGCAGCAACTCTGCATGGGCACTGCCCATGCTGCCTGTGCGGCCCACACCAGGGTTCCTCACCTTTGCTGGGTCCAGCTTGTTGCGATAGACAGGTTCATGGTCCAGGTCTGCAGCAGTGCCCAGCTCGCTCAAGGCAGTGGGGGCCCCGGTGCAAGAGGATGGCATGCCAGAAAGAAGAGATGGGGGAGGTGGTTTCCTCAGCCCCCTGCCCAGGGTGTGCTTGTCCCCCAGGTCCTGGGATGGGAAGCAGGCTGCACCCTGGATGGGGCCTGTATGGGCACCATTACCTTCCCTCCTCCTGCGCAGGATGCAGAGGAGCCCGTTGAAGCTGGTCACAGCCACGAGAGAGAGCAGGACTGCAGTGGGGACCAGAGCACTCAGGGCTGGGCCCTTGGGGCTAGAGGCAAAGGGAGGAGGGAAGCTGGTTCTCACCCTCCCAATGTTCAGGCTTTGCTTTTGCAGTGCTCTGCACTCCAGTGTTCCCCCACAGCCTGCCACAGCCAGCTGCTGGTTGGGGTGCAAGGTGGGTACAACAACCTGGGACCCCACTGCATCACCCCAAAATTCCCAGGCTGATGGGATAAGACCCCGTGTGTCCCCACAAGCCCCCTCATGCAGGGGTACCCACTGCCATCCACAGTGGTGAGAGCCCCTGTCCCTCCCTGTGCCCACCCTGTGTCCTGGGGTCCTGGGCTCACCCCACGGTGGTGGCATTGGTGGCAAGGGGATGTTCCATCGTGGTGCTGGAGATCCAGGGAGTGAGGGTTGCCAGGGTAGCTCTTACAGCTGCATAAACAAAGGTCCTGGTGGGAACTGGGGCTGGAGTGACCATGGGTCCTCAATGTCTTCTCCAGCAGCAGGCAAATGCTTGTCTGTGTTCCCTCCAGCACATGTCCCTACCGTGATTGGCACCCCTGTGGGATACACCCTGCCTGTGTCTGCCTCCCCCCTGCCTCTTCAGGCCATGTGTCCCATGATGAAACATCTCTCCACCCCTGGACTTGGCAGTTCTGGGTTAACAGCTGGACCTGATGATCTTATAGGTCTTTTCCAACCTAAAAATTCAGTGATTCCACCCACCATGAACCAGAGGTTTCCTCAAGGCCAGTGGGGTCAAATCCAGCTCTTTTTCTTGTCTAGAGGCTCAATGTCCTGTCTGCGTGGTGACAGGTGCTGGGAGCCCCCAGAACAGCTTGGGCTCCAGCATGCTCTGCCTGCATCTGTGAGCATCCCCTGAAGGAAGCAACCTGTCACCCCTCTAAACCTCTGCCACTGGTTTATACTGGGTCCCAGGGGTCCTATCCTGCTTTGCTACCTCCTCTCAGGTCACTGATGGCTGATGAGCTGTCAGATTCTCTGAAAAAGCATCCTGGCCAGCAAAACCCCCTGCCAGATGGACACTAGGGCTTACCTGAGACCACATTCACTGTCACTGGCTCCATCAGGTCCCTGCCTGTCCTCTCGATTCCGCACCAGTAATTCCCAGCATCTGCCTCGGAGAGGTTCTCCATAGTGAGCAGGACCACAAAGAAGGTATGGCTGTCCCGGATGGAGATTCGGCCATGCTGTTGGGGCACTTCCCTGCCCACTGTCTCCACCACCTTGCGGCAGGAATCCCGGCTGGCCCCCCGGCACCAGTACTTGTTGTAGCTCTCGTAGCCTGGGGAGTACCAGCAGCGGAGGGAGAGATTCTCCCCAGTCCGGCCACTGACCTCCCTGGGGACAAGAAGACCCTGGCAAACTGCAAAGAAACCCAGAGCAACACTGGAGAGAAACAGGGCTGCACAGTCAGCCTTCTCCTCAGCCTCTCCTCAGTAACTTTTAGAAAGAAGCACTTTGGGGGAGACCCCATCCACCAGCTTCTAGCCCTAGCCATGAGGCTGCAGTGATGGGCTTAGTTCGCCTGAGCATGACTATAAGAACAGCCCAGCCAAGTGGCAGGTAAAGGGGCTGGGGCAGCTTCTTGAGTGCACAGCAAGTTACCCCATGAGTGCTCCTTGCTCCTGGCCCTGTAGCAAGGAGGAGATGCACCTGGCTTTGTGGTGCAGTGAGGAGCAGCTGCACTTGGTGTTGTGCCCGGTGTGGAGCCTGTGCCCCTGAGAGGGCTCAGCAGCCCCAGCCTCTTGGTGCCAGTGGGAACTGAAGCATTTCCAACATGGTTGGAGCTTGTCCTCACCTGGGAGAAGGAGCCAGCCCCAGCCTGGTGATATCCCCATCATCCCACTTTGCTCTGGAGATCTGTGAGCATCAGCCTCCTGTGCAGGGTAGCGAGTGGGGGGTGCTGAGTTGATGTGCACTCTCACATTCTTTTGCTGTGTTTTTGCTCACGTAAGAGGCGGTGGTTGAAGCGCTGCTCTGCCGATGGATTATTTTTATCTTTCTGGGCTTCACCTCTGAGATGGGAGTTTTCTGTTGCAGGTAAAAAAATGTTGAGATGTTTTTTGCACACTGGCACATCTGAAACCCAACGGGGAGAGTGGGCAGCTGTGCAAATAGGATGTGGGACCCTGTGCACCCCACTTGACAGGAGAGTGCAGGAGGGGAGGGGTCTTCACCCCAAATATCCGCTGCAGAGAGATGCTGAAGCACGTGAGCTGAACAGAGCCTCCAATGCCAAAACAGGGCAAAACCAGCCCAAGAGATGCAATATTTGCTTGCTCTTTGCAGAGCCCACCTCACGTTCCTGGGGGTGCTGGAGTCTGCATGTCCTGGTGCTCCCCATCATCTGGGCCAAGGAGCGATGGGTGCAGCCTCCTGGGTTCTTGGAGGGCATCAGCTCAGCTCCTGGGCTGCATTTCAGCTGAGAGGGACATGTCAGGCTCTGTCAGCTCTTGGGGTTAGGGATGCCTGGCCCCAGCCTCAGGCTCCGCTGGGGTCTGCAGCACCAAGCTGCTTTGAGGGGAAGTGGGAGACTTGAGACGTATGGAGAAGGGGGAGTGGGAATGACCAGATCTGCCACGCAGCACCAAGGGTTGTGGATGAGTAGCTGGGATGTGGGTCTGCCAGTGGTGCTCAGTGGGACAGAGTGGTTGGGATGATGTGAGCTTTCCTCCTTCTCTTCCTTCAGCTTTTTTATCCCAGGTATAACCATGCTGGGATTCAGGGGAAAATTGGGAGCACGGCTGCATCATTCAGGCTGGTCTAGGCAGAAGCTCCCCCCATGCTCCCGCTCCCCATTTGACACTGGAGCACCTTGCAGATGCCAGGGCTTTGGTTGCCCTCAGGAGCAAGTGGCACTCAAAGGAGCTCCCCTGGCCTGTGGTGGGACAGAGATGGGAGCTGAGCTTCCCCTCAGTTTGAACTCTATCTTGGCTGCCCACTGCCCAGGCTGTCGTCACAGGGCTGTCCACATCCCCTCTGTGAAACATTTCCCTGCTTATTTTTCTTTCCATCTTTGGGGTTTTTCTTCCTCTTTCTAAAACTGACGGGTAAGTTTCCATTTCGCAGCAGGGTGATTCTATTTGGGTAGGTGATGAGATCTACCCAAATAAGGGCTTTTCCATCTGCAGCTCCCCTCCCTGAGATACTCGGATGAAATCCTGATTTCTGTATGAAAGGCTGGGCTGGGTTGAGAAGGATAGGACCCCCTGCAGCCAGGATCCCCCAGGACCCTCCCTCCACCCCACCCTGCCCTTTGGCCCCTTATCTCTGTGCAAAGAACCCAAGGGAAGGGGAGGATGGGCTGAGTAAAAATAAAGAAACAGAAGTCTGAGGGCTGTGTGGGAGCAGGGGTGACCACACCACCGCCTTTCTGGGACATCTCAGAGTCATTGGGGCCAGCAAGGGGCCAGAGGTCACATCTCTGACCAGACGCTGACCTCCCCTTCTTCCCCATGTGTTTCTTATTGCTGAGCACAAGAACTGAGGAAGGTGAAAAGGGGCTATCAGGGCACAGCATCCCCTGATCCCTCACAGCCTGGCCCAGGGATGCTGGGCTTTTAACCCCTGACTGGGGGATATTTTAAGCACATCTTAAATATCCTGATCACATCTCATTTAACCACATGGCAGGGTGGGGACAAACAATGCTGCTGGCCCAGTGGCATGTGCATCATGCTGTGGGACCCCTTGGCACACTGGGGTCCTCAGTCTCATGTGGTACAGAGGGGACAGGGTTTGCTTTTGCAGGATACAGGGAATCTCGGCAGGAGAGGCAGAGTGATCTCAGGGCAGCAGTGGGGACACACACACAGGATGTCAGGAGAGCTGCAGGGACTGCCCGTCAGTGGACGTGGGACTCTCTGGCAGCAAGGGGCTGAGCATTGTGTCGCTCAGTGCATGTTCATGTAGATCGGCTGCAGTTCTGGAGCTCTGGAAACTGAAATCTTGTATCCCTTTTCAAAGTCCTGAAATGGGAGATATGCAAAGATTTTGGGTACTTTGCAGGTCTGCTTATGCTAGAGGGTTTGTGAGCTGCTGCCTGGGACAGGCTGTTAAAGGCCAGGAAAAGACTTGGCCCCAAAGCTGAGCAGCTGCTCCTCAACTGCACCCCAAAACCAGGTGCATCTCCTCCTTGCTACAGGGATGGGAGGAAGGAGCACCCATGGGGTAACTTGCTGTGCACTCGAGAAGCTGCCCCAGCCCCTTTACCTGCCACTTGGCTGGGCTGTTCTCATAGTCATGCTCAGGTGAGCTGAGCTCCCACTCCCTGATCATGTAGATGTTACTGGAAGCAGCTGCGTGCTCCCACCTTGCAGTGACCTGGAGGGGACAAGGTTCACTGAGGACAAACAGGGCTCCAGGCAGTGACTTTCTTGTGATGGAACCATCACAAGACCCCTATCCCACTGACCTCCCACCCACAGTACCTGAAGGTCCTTGTCCCTCTTTCTCTCCATGGCCTGGGCTGCTGAAGAGCAAGAGAAATGACTCATGGCAGCGTGGAGCTGAAGGGGAGCATTCTGAGGAGTCCTAATCCCTTCCCCATAGGTGACACATCAGCTCCTGCGCAGCCTCAGGTCTGGTCTGACTTTGCCAAGAGTTCTTTGGGTCACAGAGTTCAGTGGGTTGGCATCCTGGATTGGGCACCAGCCCCTTTCGCCCCAAGTGTCTCTCACCCCTGGGATGGGAGTGGGAGGGCAGCCTGTGGTACACTGGGGTGGTGGAACAGGTGCTGGGGATCAGCACAGGGACCCCCACAGCCACCCCACAGAGTAGGACCACAGCTTGGGCCCCCAGATACCCGGTACCTCTGCTCTTCTCCAACGATTCTCTTTTCATCTTGTGGCAGATGATGATGCCCAAAACCAGTGCAGTGGATGGTGTCAGGATGGAGACAAGCAGATTTTGGGTGCTAGGAGGGCAGAAAAGGGTGTCGCTGCACTTCTGTGCTGCCCACTCTGCAGCCCTGTGCCTCAGGGAGGGCTTTTGTGATGGTGTTTAGCACAGCCTCGGGAAGTACAAGACTCTGCGGGCAGACATGAGCGAGTTGCACAGATTCCTCCTCCATGTTCATGGACAAGCTCCCAGACATGGCACACACCTGCCTGGGATGTTGGGGTGCCCAGCAGCCCTGAAGGAGCTAGGCAAATGCTCTAGGAGCCCCAGTCTGTGCAGCCCTATGATATGCAGAGGTACAGCAGCCCCCTTAACATCATGTTTTGCTTTCTCCCCTCTGGCCCCAAAGCCCTGTGGCAGGCTGGAGCTGGATGCTACATCCTTGAGCTGCCTGGTCCTTGGACTGGGGACTGTCCCTCTCCTCCTCAGTGGTGCCAGCACTCACCCAGTCTGCAGAATTCTGACTTTTGGTGTGGACATGTTTTTTTTCCAGCTCCAGGGGAGTCCATGGGAAGGTGGGAGCCCAAGTGGCCTCATCCACTTGCATCTTGTGGAGGTCACAGTGTGTTGTCGTGGGCACTGTGAGGTAAACAGGCAGGAAGTAAAGCACCATGGTGCGTTACCTGCTCCTGGGCTGTAGCTGAGGTTGGTGACTGGTGCTGTCAGGGAGGTGATGGGGGTTGAATGGGAGGCACCAAGCATGGCTCCAGGGGGGCTATGGACACTGCAGTAGTGTGTGTGTGTGGGGGGGGATGATGAGGGATCACTGAAGGCAGCTGAGAGGGGAATTTCTTCCATCCTCAGCTGTCCCTGTCCTCCCTCCCAAGGCTCCCCCCTTGCCATTCCCTCTGCCCCTCCAGCCTCCATCAAAGCAGATCGGCCACACCAGGTGCTTACCTGTGAGAATGGACACCATGACTGGAAACATGGGGTCATACCAAGTTGCCTGGATCCCACACCAGTATTGATCCCCATCCTCCACTCTCAGGTCCTCCATGGTCACCATGAACACATGCTGAGTGGGGTCATCTCACAGGGAGACCCTATCCCCACAAGCCTCATCCCCATGGACTGAATGAGGATGGAACAGGAAAACCAGCTGCTGCCCCTGCACCAGTACTTACTGGCATCCACCAGCTCTGGCTTGTACTTGCAGGGTACCTCCACGGAGCTTCCTGGGAAGCTTCTCACCTCTGTGGGGCCCTGCAGAGCCCAGCATCCTGCAGGGACAGAGGCCATGCCAGTGTGTGGGCAAGCAAAGCCTACACACAAGCTTTATGCCTGTCCCCAGACTGCTGCTCATCCCCCTGCCACACGAGCTGCTTCATGCCATCCCTGGAAAACCTCTCCCATAGAGAGCAGGACTGCAGCCCGGGGGTCTGAGTATGAGGTGGGGGGAGGCTGTTCAGGGACAAGGGCTGAGGAGGGAGGGAGGGCACAGGCAGAACCAGTCAGTCTCTTTTTGCCTCCCCCTGAAAGCCCAGTGCCTGCAAACCCCCTTCTAACTTCTGAAAGTGGTCTTTTTGGAGAAGGCTCACCTCTGCAGCCCTTGGGGAGCTTCACCTCTGCCCTACCCCAAAGACAAACCCCCACCCCCAGTCTCTGCTGCCCACCCCAAAGTGTTCACATTGCTGTTAAAGCCACTTCTGCCAGCAAGCACCAGGTAGCAAGTCCACCCTGCCTGCACTGCCCACTGACCTCCTGGCATGGGGATGTCATAGGATTCCCAGGTTCCCTGCACCCTCCTGAAGGATGTTTTTAGGGATCCCTGAGTTGGAAAAAGTTGCCAGCCTCTGCCTGGGATTGAAATAATCAGTTCTTGGCAGAGGGGTAAGTAGAGAAGAAAGATATTCATGAGGCATTTCCATCACTGCTGGATGAGGACATGGATTTTGGAAGGTTGGCACATCCCTGGTGAGCCCTTACCTGCTCCATCAACACAAGAAGATCCTGCTCTCACCTGAGAGGAGAATCCAGGTCCAGATCAGGAACTTTTCCCCCATCCTTCTCACTGGATGGTTGCAGGCTTAGCCCGTGCTCCCTGGAGCAATGTGTCCCCAAGAGTGGCTGTGCCAGGTGCCAGCTGCCCCTGCAAGAGTCCTTTGCTGTGGTGCCACTCCTCATCTTCCTGCCCCAGCCCTGCTTCCCTGCTTCTCTAGCTTGGGGCAGCACATGCAGCTGCTCCTCTGGGCCAGGGAGATCTGCTCAGCCTGAATTACAACTTAGCCCTTACCAACAGCTCTGGTGGCTGAGGAGTGGAGAAAGAGGTCGGAAGCAGGGGGATGGCTTCGGCAAAGACCTCAAGAGACTAAACTCAACTTTCACTTTTTGTTTAAAAGTTTCAGGGTTGGTGAAAAAAAAAAATTCTGCTTTTTAAAGCAGAAAATCTGATGCAGAAGAGGAGAAATATGCTGAGGATGTCCAAGCCAGTATGGGCCAGTGACCCCTGTTCTTGCTGGTACCCGTGTGCTGGGCTGCTCTGAGCTGCATGCATGAGAAGTAGCATCTGGAGGAGCCAGGGCTTAGTTTCCATCTGCCCCAGAGTTTATGCCACCTGGATCCAGCCCTGATGTCACCATTCCCCAGCAAGGTGTTGTGTACCAGCTCTCCCAGTGATGCTGTACTGCTGACGGTATATGAGAGCTGCCAACGTACAAGGATACGGCAGAGGAACAAGCTCTTCAAAATATGAATGAGGAGGTGTCAACCCACCTGAGAACCCATCAGGCAGGAGAGGCAGATGCCAAGTTACGATGCAAAGGTTTTGCATGTACACCAGAGAGATGTATACCTGTCACTGCCTGAAGAAGCCATTGAGACCTTCCCACACTTCCCTCGGGGCAACAGGAGGACTGGGAGAAGAGGCTTGGATGTAGAGGCTCAGTCTGGAGCATGTGCAGGGAAGGTGCTTACAAAGGCATTTTCTGGCTGGGGATTTCGAGAGCAACTTGGTTACCCGAAAGCAGCCAGAAGCATTTCTTCAAAGAGTCACTTTGGTAGAAGGACTGGGGGATTCCCCAAGCCACATCGCTGCTATTGCCATCACATGATGTCCTGGTTCGATATATCATTTCTCCTCTTTCTTGTTTCAGGTTTGGTTTCGAGGCAGGATGAGCAGCTGCCCAGTGCAGTACAGGGACTGGGACCCCTGGTGGCAGACTAGGGATAGTTCCTCCCCATCATTGCATCCCCCATGACCAGATTACCCTCCAGAGAGCTCCTGAGTCCATTTCAGTGGCTGATGGCAGAGCTCCTTCCTGCCCCTGAGAACACTGCAGGGATTTACAGCTGCTCAGCACCAACTCTGCAACTCCCATGTGGGGTTTTACTATGATATTTCTACTTTCAGCTTTCAGATGATGGGGCCCTGGCTGCAGCAGGGATGCTGGCTGGGGGCTGTTGGTGAAGGTTTTGCTCTGACTCAGCACCTTGGCCCCAAAACACCTTGGCAGCCTGTGAACGTGCTCCTGGAGGGAAAGAGCAAGATGGGAGCAGACAGGAGTGAGGCACCCCAGAGCACTGACATGAGAGGTTTTGTCACACAAGGGGCTGTGATATTTATCCCAGTTAAAGTGAGTGTCAGATTGAAAGCAATGAAACCAGAAAGGGAGTGGAGCAGTTCAGACAGAAACCAATGCAGTAGAGTGTGGTGCGGAACTACGCTGCCTGGTCCTCTGTGGAAACAGAGAGAGCTGGGGCACAGACGTGGGTGCTGGGGTGCTCCAGCTGAGGCACAGGTGTGGGTGCTGAGATGCTGCAGACACCCCAGGGGGAATGAATAAACACAGTCACCTGCAGAAGAGGCTGCAGAGAAGGGCAAGAGAAGGCATTGGGTTCTGCACCAGTATTTCTGCAGGGCACCTGTGGCTGGGCAAGGGGGCCCTGATAGGGTGAGCTGGGTCCTGACTTCTTGTTGAGCCAAGACCCTCTCTCTTTTGGCAGCAAGTGCTTGGAAAACACAAGGCAAGGCTATTCTGTAAGAGGAGAAGTGTTGCTGAAACTCTTCTCAGGAATCCCAGTGATGCATCCTGACAGGAACAAATCAGTTGTCTTCTCATCTCAGCCACACTTGAGGCTGGAGGAAGCACTCGCGTGTGGCTTAGTAGCCGTGTCAGTGAGCAAAGAGGCCCTGGCAGTGGCAGAGCAATCGCTGGCAATGGGAACATGGCAAAGGAAGATGAGCTGACCCCTGTGCTCCTGCAGTCTCTTCCCAACCCCTGCTCAGCAGCAATGGGACATAGGACATGACTGCATGCTGCTTGTGCCCTGGCTCTGATGCAGACCTGGGTCCAGGTTTAGTCTCTGTTGGTGGCCTTAAAAAAATGTTCAAAGCCCCCATGGGACAGGCAGTGATTTTATTAATCAGTGCCTGTGCTCCCCAGTGGATGGTACCACATCAAAATATCTTCCCCAGCTCCCATCCCACCTTACCCTCCCCGCATCACATCTGACCTTTTCCAGAGTCCTCCTCAGTTCTGGGCTACAATGACATTTCCAACCTCAACCTAGGCCCTTTGAAAAATAATCTGAGTGTTTCAGACTCCGATTTCATGGGCAGATTTGTCAGCTTTGGTGAATTTGTTCTTAAGAGATAAGGATGAATCTAATAATTGCTAATGCAGCTCCTTCAGTGCTGGCTGATTGAACACACGCTGTCTGATCTCTCCCACTGCCATCTCAGATAACCAAGATAAACCCAGATTATTTCCAGATCTCCTGATTTAACAAAGCTAGTAAAAGAGAAATCCTTGCAGACTTTGTGGCAGTGGAGAGCTTTCTCTGGGCTGTGCCTTAAGCTGGACTCCTCAGAAAGAAAGGACAAAGGCAGGGGTTAGTTACTGCAGTGAAATTAAGAAAGCAAAATTCAACAGATTCAGAGGAAGAAATTCTGACTCCTTTCTAGTTCACGGGGAAAAAATGACTTTGGCAGGGATTAGATCTCCCCCAGAAAGTGTTGTACAGGCAGTCCAGGGGCAACCAAGAATGAGCAGGAGTGGGCAAGGAGTACAGTAAAGCAGAAACTCCTGGGTGAGCTGGATTTAAATCTTCCTCTGTTACAGTTTTATTTCTGCAGGCAAAGAGACAAGTAATTAACATATCGGAGATACAGTCTACCAGCAAATGACCAAACAATGGAGCTAAATTGCAGGTTCATTTGAAATCACTCCTGCCATTTGCAGGTCATTTCCTCTGATTTCATTGCTCTGCACTGATTTTAGCTGGTCAGCGCTTGCTCGGGGCTACAAACTGCTCGCTGGCTCCCAGACACTTCTGCTGGCTCTGGGTGAGGCTGGGAGGGCAAGTTATTTGCTTTAGGTGGTGGGGAAAGACATTCATTGGTGTGTGAGAGGAGGAGGCTGTAAGTGTCAGGCTGCTGGTCTCTGATAAAGTTGCTGATACCATTTGTCTGCACTGGGTCAGGTCCTTTAGAGCTAGTAAGTGGTATAAAGTTCTTGGAGTAGTGCCAGGCTCTTCTGGTGCCTGTCTTTTGCTAGCAATCTGTGTTGTCTCATTAGGCTGTGTTATGCTTGGAGACATTATGATAGATGGAAAACATCTTGCTCCTGAGCACTGTTAAACCTGCAGGGCCAAATGTGTCTCTGGTGTAATGCCAGTGCTTGCAGTAGGAAAGGCGAATTTGGCTTTACAAAGCTTTCCTTACTCATCAGCAGCTTCTCACTGCTCCCCTTTGCAACTCAGAAAAGGGAGACTGTTGTCACTGGAGCTGAGGTGGGTCAGAGAAAGTCTTCAGAGCCTCTCCTGCAGCAGGGATGTGCTGGGAATTCCTCTCCAGAGGAGCCTTAGATCCAGGTGGTTTGTTAGGGGCTTCCTCTTCTTTTCTCTGAGCCCACCCTCTGGGAGAGGTTTGTCTGAGCTTGAGCACAGCTTGGGTGCCCAGGGCAGAGCTGCATGATGATCTGGGTCTGTGTGACGCAGCAAGCAGCTTGAGTTGGAGCAGTACCCTCCTCTGTGTGGGTCCTGAGGTAGAAGAAGGCTGAGCATGAACTAAGCCACGTTAGCATGAGGTCCTCATTCTCAAGAGGCCATTACAGCACTGGGACATCCATGGAAAGGATTGTGCTGGCACCTATGGGCTTTTGACAAGTTCTTGGAGGGTTTAAGATAGAGTTTCTCTAGCTTTGTTGAAGTTTCTCTGAGGTTTGCTGTTCTTGTCTTCCATGCCCTACCTGGTGTGGAGTGTATGTGCTGTGTTGAACCATGATGCTGGCCAGGCTACTTCTAAATTATCTGATCCAGACACCATGGCTCATGATATAGCTTTTTTTTTTTTTTTTGCACTGTTGATCGCCTTCCAGCGCTTGAAACCAGTGGGTAGTCTGGCTGCATGATGGTCTGTGTCGGGCCTGAGTTTAGTTTCCTGTCCTCAAGCAAGTCTGAAAACACCTAGTCCCTCTGGGCTATTTTTCATCTTTTCAGGCTGTTGTTGCCAAGACCAATCATCTGACCTGGACAAACCATCTCTGCTGTCAGAGGAAATAACAGGCAGATATAATTAGCAATGTCAGGCCCAGGCAGTCAAACAGCAATTGGATGTGTGCAGATGGCTCTTGGAAGCATGGTCTGTTCCTCTGGCTTGGGGCTGTCTGCTGATCTAAGAGGAGGGAGCTGGAAATTGAATAGAGTCTCTTTTAAATAAAACTTCTCAGTAAAGATAAATTTCTTTCCAGTCTAATGGACAACACCGGATTGCTCTAAAGGGAGTTGTAAATAAAAGGTTCTCAAGGAGATATTGACTGTCACCTCCACATTTAGGTACAGATTCCTTCTGTTTCTAAACAGTTTGTTTTTCACTCCAAGCAGGTTCCTGGCTGGGCTCTGTAAGTGCCATTGTTTTCCAAAGGGGACCTGATGTGGCAGCTAGGCTCAGATTAGCATCACTTTTGTAATGAAGCTGAAATGGCCTGGCCACCACAAGATGCTGCTCCTCCCTAGGGTGTCACACCACTAACTCTGGTGACTACCTGGGTCTGTGCTTTCCTGCTGCCTGGGCTGATGACTGGAGGGGTGTCAGCTGGAGCAGCCCTGAGGTGGATGTGGGGCTCTCTAATGCAAGTGCTGATGTGCTGACCGTGAAGCGCAGCTGGACCAGTGCCATTGACCTGTCTTTGTGCTCTCAGCTCAGCAATTGATCTGAGCGGGCAGCAAGAAGCCTCCCTGCCCGTGCCCCGTGGGCACCTCCCCCAGCGTTTCTTGGTAGCGACGGC
>JAAGNO010004248.1:0-12903 GCA_033439905.1 Ceryle rudis | reverse complement strand
GCTGGGGGGTCCCCCGCCCGGGGGGGGGTTGGGAGCGGTGGTGCTGAGGGCCGGGGGGGTTTAGCGGGGGCCTGGCAGTGCTGGGGTGAGGGATAGACTCGGATACGTTCCTGGTCCCTTCCGGCCATAAGGACCCTACCGGGCTGTAACTTCCCGCCCCTGCGCGTGCGCAACGGAGCCAGTGCTGCGCGCCGGGAGGGTGGCGCACGCGCAGTAGGGCGCGGCGACGGCAGTTTCACTTCCGGGGGGATACTGTCTCTCCTTCCGGGTCTCGCCTGCTGCTGTTGGCGACGGCGGTCTCCGGCGGGGCAGTGGGGGGTTGAAGGGCCGCTTGACGACATGGTGAGTGCGGGGCCTGGCCCGGTCGGGCTGCACTCGCTGCTGCTTTTGCCCGGCGATGGGGGCTCCGTGGAGAGCGGCTCGGCCGTGCGGCCGGTCGTCCCTGCGCCGGGCCGGCTGTGCCTTCGCCGCCCGGGCCCGGCCGGCGTTGGGGCGCTGCCGGCCGCCGTTAGTAACAGCTTCTCTGTTTTGTATCTTTCAGGCTCGAAACGCGGAAAAGGCCATGTAAGTACGACTGGGGGTGCTGGAGGGGGCTCCCCGGCTGGGTTGGGCTGCTGCCCGTACCCGTAATCCCTGAATGGGCACTTCACTACCAGCACCGCTTGCCTTGGCCTTAGGGCAGAGACCTTCCAGCCCTGCGGGTTCCAGAGATCAGTCTCTGCTGTATCTCTTGCTACTTATGAAGTAGCACGATCATCCTCATGTGTTGTGCTGTCTGAGACCGGCACTTTTTGGTTTCACAGCCTTCTGTGCTATGGCTCACTCCCACAGAACCGTGTTTGCCCAGGGGGAGTCACTGTTTTTTAATGATAATGATTTTTGGTACATATTGGACATGTTATGCTGGTCTAGAAGTGGTGTGAGTAGGAGGGATACAGGGCGTCTACATGCAGCATACCTGGTGTTATGGAGCTTGCATAGCTGTGCCAGATGATGCTACGTTAACCACCGCAGGAGAGAAGCTGCAGCAAGGGGTGGACAGTAAATGTGGTGACATATGTTCTCATGGCCTATTGGGGTTTTAGGCAGTTCTCATTCTTGGAACAGGCTAGATAGGTATCTGTCAGCATTGGTTTAAGCATAGTTCTTGCTTGGAAGTGGCTTGGGCTAGACTGGTAGTTTTTCACAGAATCACAGGTTGGAAGGGACCTCAAGGATCATCTGGTCCAACCTTTCTTGGGAAAAGCAGAGTCTAGATAAGATGGCCCAGCACCCTGTCCAGCTGAACAGATTTATTTTTGCATTGGCTTGAGTACATTTCAAAAAGGTTTGCAGGCTGCATACTTAGAACTACTGGAGTAGGGTCTTTTTTATATATCTGTCTCGTGATTTTCTTTTTCCTAAAACATTTTCTGAGCTTGTAATAGTAACTGAGAGGCTGAGCAGGCTGCGGCTGTTAATACCTGTGAGGTGTGCTCTTACAGTGATCCCATCCAGTGCCTCTGGGATGCTGGTTGGATGGTGTGAGTTTCAGGCTGGAAATGGCTCTTAGCAGCAGATGGAGCCTAGATGACTGGTGTAGAAGTGGAGTATAGGTATGCTATGAAAAGGTATTAAAGCGCTCTTCGTTGTTTTGTGCTATTTAATGTAACTATTACATGTCTAGTAAATAAACAAAACTGAGTATTCAAAACCTGTAGTCTGTGCAGTCTCTGCTCGGTTGTGAGAGACTCAAAAGACTTTGGTGATATTGATAAATGTAATTACTGATTGCTGCTTTCCTTACCGGAGCTTTTTTCTTTTGAGTTTGTTTGGTTTGTGATGTATCCTCTGCTAAGATACTGGAATTTTACAACTGTGCATATAACTTGTTGACATCCCTGTGCTGCTAACATCTATCACACTGGCCTGTGCTAAACAGAAAAAAATAATTAACTGCTTACCATGATTTATATTTATCTTGGAAACGAACCACTGAGGATTTCTAGTGTTAAAGAAGTCTCTAGCCAGAAAAGTTAAACAATTGCTATGCTGAAGCCTTTGTTTTCTGCAGACTGTAATTAAGTCCATAATAAACCTCCAGAGCAGAAATTGCCCTTGGCGAGATGCTGATCCATAAAAGTAAATCTCTTTTCTTTTCTTTAGGACGGCCTTGGCAAGATTCCGGCAAGCTCAGCTCGAGGAAGGAAAAGTTAAGGTATGATGTAAACAATCCTAAGGCTTCATTCACTCTAATCAAGAGTGGAATGGAAGAAGAAAACACAAATTAAACAGCACTTAATTTTTTTTTATGTAGTGTAGGTAGAATATGTAGTAACCAAACACCAGTAATGCTGTGAATAAAGGCGGTGTGCTGGGCAGAAAATGAAGAATACTTCTGAGACCGAATTTATCTCTTGCAACTACTTGCACAAACTGACTCACATACACTTATTTTTACTGCTAGTGATCACAAGGTTTCTTTGGATTTCTTTCAAGAGTCAAAGAAAGCCTTCACATAATCTCCTTCGCTGGTACTTTGTGACAAAGCAGTAATGGTGAAATGGGGCCTTCAGGATCACTGTGAACTTGAGGCCTGCGGGAGACAACGCGTTGGCGTGTTACTAGTGCAGCACGTGATAGCTGTGCATCTGGTCGTCATTGTCTTCACTGGCATGCAGCTTTTTAGCTTTTTTTTTTGATTGATTGATGTAAGATTGACAAAAAAATATGGACTTGGCAACTTCATAATTAAAAAAAGATCCCCACCACTATAGTGAAAGAACTATCACCCCTAAACCCACACAGAACCCTAGAGACTGACTTTCAGCTCTCTCTTGATATTCCTGTATGTTTTTCACCGAATCATAACTCCAGTTGCAAGAATACACTCTAAATAGTGATTTGTTTTCCACTTATTAAAAATTGTTGGGAGCAGAAAGCGCTGGAGCTTGGTAGCACAGTTTGGCATTAATCAAGCAATAACATTTACATGAAATGCTGTGAATCTGTTGGTGCTGGGTTAAAACTTGCTGGTGTGTGGCTTTCTGTCAAACAGGAACGAAGACCTTTCCTTGCATCGGAGTGTAATGAATTGCCTAAAGCTGAGAAATGGAGGCGGCAGGTAACCTATAGATTTTTCTAATTCTATAGTACAGAGCATTTTAGCACTTCCTGTTTAGACAGCCTGCTTACAGTTGTTTTTTTTCAGCATGCTGAGAGTTAATTCACAGAATAATTTAGATTGGAAGATCATGTAGTTCACCGTGGTGTTCGGAGCAGGTCCTACCACATCAAGTTGCCCAGGGCTGTGTCCAGCTGTGTTCAGGGGTTTGGATTCCACAGCTTTTTGGGGACCATGTTCCAGCATTTGATTATCTTCTTAATGTTTGGTGTTGTGTTTTTCTCCTTGAATTTAATCAGAATGTCCCCAGTTCCTACTTGTGTTTGTTGCTACTTGTTCTATATTCATGCACTGCTCAAACCATCTGTGTCTGTCTTCTCTGTAGCTCTGTAGTTGAAGACAGCTGTAGGTTATTCCCTCTGCATCTTCTCTTAAGGCAGAACAAACCCAGTTCTCTCTCAGAGCCTTTCTCAGCACTTCATGTGCTCATACACTCCTCATCACATGTTACCACTGTAAAAACATTTCCTTGTTTTTTAAGCATCTGAAGTGCTATATTTGTCTGAATAAAATTTGTCAGTACTTTTTTTAGCCTTTTCTAGTTTTTTGTTTGGGTGGGTTTTTTGGTGGTTGGTTGGTTTTTCTTTTTTGAGAGATTAATTTCTGTGTTCTTATTTAATTAGATCATTGGGGAAATTTCCAAGAAAGTGGCACAGATCCAAAATGGTAAGATTTTTATAATTACTGGTTTGTTGTTTTTTTTTTAATCTCCAGTCCTAAGCAATAAAAATCACATTTTGTGTGAACTATACTGTTTCCGTTGCATAAATTCTGAAACTGCTCTGGTGCTTCTAATAAGCTGCTTAATTTAGTGTTGTTTTTTTCCCCACTCTAACAGCTGGATTAGGTGAATTCAGAATTCGGGACCTGAACGATGAAATAAACAAACTTCTGAGGGAGAAAGGACACTGGGAATTCAGAATAAAGGAGTTAGGAGGTCCTGACTATGCTGTAAGTGTAGTTTATTTTGTACAACATGATTGTTCTGCTTGCAAGTGGCTAATGAGAAAAAAATCTGTGCAATGTTTAGTTCACCACATGTTAAATTTTAAACAATGAACTCTGTTTATTTTCCAGCGGATTGGACCAAAAATGTTAGATCATGAAGGGAAAGAAGTTCCAGGAAACAGAGGTTACAAATATTTTGGAGCCGCAAAAGATTTACCGGGAGTTAGAGAACTTTTCGAAAAGGAGCGTAAGTAAATAGCAACTGTTCCTAGACGTGATGCTGCCTGGTAGCATCTCCAGTAAAAGGTCTTCAGTAGTATGTGGGGAGTGCAAGTAGCAGCATATCCTGGCCTGTGCCTTAGATTGGCTAAATGGAATGCTGAACACAAGTAATTAACTAAAATGCTATTTCTTTGGGCAAAGAACATGCTGTTTGCAATTTAATTAAAGAAATAGAAAAGAGTAAACAGTTTTCTACCAGCAGTTCAAAATAGCAAGGACTAATGTGCTATAGAGACCTTCCAGCATGACAAGTTAACTTTATTGATAAGTTTTATATTGTACTCTAAGTTCAGAATTAGAAAAAAAAATTGGTTTGAACATAATTTTAGAAGCTGGAATCGTGATGAATGACAGTCATGTTCTTTCAGCCCTCCCACCACCTCGGAAAACTAGAGCTGAGCTTATGAAAGCCATTGATGCAGAATACTACGGCTACAGGGATGAAGATGATGGTATTCTAGAGCCACTGGAACAAGAACATGAAAAGAAAGGTATGGGAGATGCAAAACCTGTGTAAATCAGTCCAAGAAGGGAGGTGGTTCACTCTGAAGTTAAGATACCTTATAGGTTTTCCCTTGGGGTGTTGTCTTGTGCTTAGCTGTCGGATTTCATCTGTCACATAGGTGCTGTGTAGGGCATGTCAGGGGTGAGGGCATGTGCTTTAGAACTGGCTTTCATCTTCACTGCTGCTAATGATTTAATATTGTTAGCGAGTGATTAATTTTTAGACCAAAATCTCCTTTTTTCCTCATCCTTTTAATACTTCAGAATGCAATCTACGCTCTTACAGCAGGGAGATCTGTGGATCTCACGTGGTTATCTCCCTCCTTTGTGGAAATGGACCCTACCATCTGTTCCCTGTCTCACCTAATTATTTATCCATAAATACGGCTTTTTAGTTTTCTTGGAGATCCTGAAGTCTCGGTGGCCTATGTTAATTTATCCACATGTCATCTTCTCAGAGCTTCAACACATTTGTCAATAGTTTTCCCTCTGAAGCCCATACATTCACAATAGATAATTATCCATTTGTCTGCTCTTTAGCTTTGTTTCTTGTAAAGACATCAGGATTATGAGTCTAATTCCTGAAACCCTCTTAAAAATTAATGTTTAAAACTGTTTGCCATCTTCTGGTGTTTGTGTCTCTTTATGTAAGAGGCCACCCACCACCTTTAAGAGCTTAGCTGTTTCCTAAATGGTTATTTCAGTCCTTCTGGTGTCTGATCCTTGGCCATTTGTTGCTGTTTGCATTGTGTGTTTGTTTTATGATCTTTTCTTCTGAAGCTTCAGCTGCAGGCACATCCTCAGTGCTCTGTAGGAGATGTCTTGCTATAGGAACCCTGGACTCTTCCACAGAACTCAGCGTATAAACCAAACAAATTTTGCTTGAATTGGTGCTTCATTTTGTATACAATTTTCTCTTTGAAATTAGAGACAAAAACTTCAAAGGAAACTGTGGGAAGTGACTTTTTAAAATGATTACAAGTTGTAGAGCTTGTAGCTGTTATCAACATTTAGTATCTCTTGGTGTGCTTATCCACTTGCCCCTTCTCCACATGGAGATCTTCATAATACTGTGTCTTAGAGATCATGCCTTGTTAGTTAGATTATAGGACAGGGAGGAAGACGGGAAGAAAGGAAATATTTGACTTATCTGTGTCCTGCAGCATAGCCTAGAACCTAAAACCAAGAGAACAGTAGCTGGCTGGCAGACAATGGATAACATAGGAAGGAAGTTGTGTGGTGTAGCACTCCCAGAAAGGCCTTCCACTCTGTGTTCATCTTGCTAATTGCAGGCAGGAGAGGTAGCTCATCTGGATTTGTGTGATTAAGAAAATTATCCGTGGTGATTGTGTTACTTGAAATAACGAGGCTAGAGATGGTAACAGAACTAATAGGTGTACTATTAATGCACTGTAGCTGGGATTCACTTATGGTCACTTGCCTGGGCTCTTGTGGTTTTTACCTGAAGAGTTAAATTTTTTATGAAACATAGTATTGAAAAAACTTCTTATTTTGGAGTCCTTTTCTGTTATAAAACTACACAAAAATGTAGCCACGTACCATGAGTTAGTTAGATCTTGCTTTTATCTGGGAGAACGTTTTAATGTTTGATAGCAAGGGGGAATGACTGCTGACTTCTGCTGTTGTAGGCATTTTGTACTGTCTATTTGCATTAATCTTGCACCTGTTTAGGATTTTTATACACTGGCAAAGGTGCTGATTGAGCTGCTTAAAACTTGGTTTGGCCCCTAGCTGGCAGCAAGTTACAGAATTGGAATTGTGCCATAAAAATCAGAGAAATATGCTACGAGATGAGAGAAGTTTACATGGGTGGTCACCGTAAAGAGTGTAATCATGTTTAATTAACTACACAGTGATCAACATTCCTATAGCTGTTGAGATGCTAGAGCTACAAGAGCCACTTCACCCAGTCATGTGACCCCCATTACTCAGTTCAGAAAGTAGGTTGATACTTATCCATGACATTTAGAGTCTAAAATGTACCCAAACAGAGGCATTATTGAGTACCACACTTTTACAATGCTAACATTGGGTTTTGCTCAGACTATGCTGCTATACTTTACTAAGATACTACATCAAGACTGTGTGGTAAGTGTGTTACCGACACAGAGGATTTAAGCAAGAAGTTTAAGTCTGTTGGAAGTAGGACCGTGCTGCATTAACTTGCTCTCAGATACACTTGCTGTTTTCCCTCACTAACTAGTTATAGCAGAAGCAGTCGAAAAATGGAAGATGGAAAGAGAAGCACGACTTGCAAGAGGTGAGGAGGAGGAGGAAGAGGAAGAAAACATTTATGCTGTCAACGACGATGAGGTATGTGATGACTCCAGTGAGGTGCCACTTCATGAGTCTTCTAAGCTGCTGTCTTGGACATAGAGTTACTTTGCCAAGAAACTGTCTGCTGCTGCGTTCTGCTTTTCTCTCTGCCTAACTGACTACATAATTGTCCCTGTTTAGTAGCAGTCCGTGGTAGAGGAGTACACTTGGTCCAAGTTTAAAGAGCAGAGAAAGCTGTCAGTTAGGGAAGACTTCTGACTGGGGCAAGAAGCATCTAACAGCTGAGACCTTGCTGCAAATTAACTGGCACTGCCATGAATGCTGGTGTTTGTGGTAGTGTGTTGTTAACACTGATCAGTCCTGCTTCTAAGTACAGTCTGCATCAGTAACAGCACAAGTAGTTCAGGTACAGTGGATTTCATGTTGTCAGAGGGTGCCAGGATCTCGTTTGTACTTGAATCCTGATACAGCAAGGCTCTGCTGATGCTGTAGTTGCTGCTGTGACACAGCTCTTGTTTCTTTATTTTCCCTGCTCCCAACACCAGTAAGAGGAGTGAGGGATATTGCTGCCGCTCTCCAAGGTCTGTAAAAGGGGTACTGGAAATCAGTTCTTATTTTGCAGTCTGTACTGAAGTGGGTTTATCACAAGAATAAAAAGAAGATAGTCCATAAGGTGCAACTGGTTGATTCCTTCAGTGCCCTGGTTTATTAGTATTGTCTCATGGCTCAATAGCCCAGCTTATAGTTGTTAAACTCACCTTCTCTCAGGGGAGAAAACAAAGCAGTACAGAGCTATGCAGGGAAGTGGTACATATATTTTTAAAGCAGTTGCTTTCTTGGTTAGCTGGCTCCTCTTTGGCTGATAACCAGAGAGATATGGAAGAAGAGGGAATATAGCTTTATGTTCGTGCCCATGCTACAGCAGAGGAAAAGCCATATGAAGAATGAAAGCAGTAATTCTGAAAACGTCAAGGAGCAGGATCTAAACATGATGCTTGTCATAGTCCTTTCTGGTTTGGTCCTGCGCACCTCATTCTTATGTCTGTAGCATTGATCATGCTTTATCTGTTTCCCTCTGGCAAAGAAAATTTTCTTTTTTTATGATCTCTGTAGAATGTAAACTTGATGTGGCTTAATTTTTTTTTTTTTTTTTTTTTCCTCCCCAGTCTGATCAGGAAGGTGGTAAGGATAGAGAAGGTGAAGAAGGCCAACCGAAATTCATTGCACATGTTCCAGTGCCATCTCAACAGGAGGTAAGACAACAAAATTGAGTTGCAGAGCTGTGCTCTGGCTTTTGCAAGACTTAACTTATGGTAGGTCATTAGTAAAAGTGTCCTCAATTTGTTATTTCTGTGACTTGACTCTGCAGCTGTGTAATCCTCTTGCAAATGGTGTGGGACTGGCCACTGTTGCTATAACCCTTTTCACCTGAGAATTTCCCAAACCTTCCTCGGTATTGCATAAATTCAAAGGTGTTGTAGCATTGTGACCAAGATTACCTACCATATCTTTACTGTGCTTTTCTGATGACAGTCTAACTTTCTTTAAGATTAATCGGATGATTTCTGAAATGCGGGGTTTGCTCTTATTAGTTCTCTAAAATTATTTTGATGGCGTGACTGACTATTATATTTTGAAACTGCAGGAGAGAAATAATGATTAAGAACACTGCTCACTGGCTGATGATATTCTCTTAATGAAGAGACCATAGCTGAGAGTCAGAACTGGCTTTCTAATACATGACCACTGATTTGCATAACAATCTTTTCTAATTACACAGTAGCCAGTGGAATCTTTCCTCTTTTTTAGTGGCAAATCATTCTGTACTCCAGTGTTCTGCATTTGTTAAAGCTGTATGTGAGACAATTGTTTGAAACAAAATTCAAGTGACTACTGAGAGTAAAATAAAACAGCAGCTAATGGCTTAATTAAAAAGGGAGGAAGCATATTTCTGAAATGGAGCATTACTGCTGCTTTTGACTTCTGTGAGCTTCAGCTTCTTAATTCAACTACTGTTATACTAGCACCTCTAACTTTCACTGTCTGTGTCCTGTGTGGAGAGCAGTGTAGAAGAAAGGGACCCGGGAGTCCTGGTGGACAGCAGGATGGCCATGAGCCAGCAATGTGCCCTTGTGGCCAAGAAGGCCAATGGCATTCTGGGGTGTATTAGAAGGGGGGTGGCTAGTAGGTCGAGAGAGGTTCTCCTACACCTCTACTCTGCCCCGGTGAGGCCACATCTGGAGTAGTGTGTCTGGTTCTGGGCCCCTCAGATCAAGCAGGACAGGGAACTGCTTTAAAGAGTCCAGCACAGAGCCATGAAGATGATCAAGGGAGTGGAACACCTCCCTTATGAGCAAAGGCTGAAGGACCTGGGTCTCTTTAGCTTGGAGGAGGCTGAGGGGTGACCTCATCAATGTTTATAAATATGCAAAGGGTGAGTGTCTGGAGGACAGAGCCAGGCTCTTTTCGGTGATGTCCAATGATAGGACAAGGGGCAATGGATGTAAACTGGAACATAGGAGGTTCCACAAAAACATTAGGAAAAACTTTGTGAGGGTGACAGAGCCCTGGAACAGGCTGCCCAGAGAAGTTGTGGAGTTTCCTTCTCTGGAGACTTTCAAAACCTGCCTGGATGCATTTTTGTGTGACCTACTCTAGGTGATCATCATCACCTAGATGATGGACTAGATGATCTTTAGAGGCCCCTTCCAACCCTAACATTCTGTGGTTCTGTGATTGTGGTTTTCTTCCTCCTGTTCTAAGAGCTAAGTACACTAGGTTTCAGCATCTCACTTAAGCTGAATGTCATCCTGTTTTTGTATTTGCAGATCGAGGAAGCTCTTGTGCGGAGAAAGAAGATGGAGCTTCTTCAGAAGTACGCCAGTGAAACCCTCATGGCCCAGAGTGAAGAAGCAAAAACACTCTTAGGATTGTAACACTGCACCAGTATGTCCTGGGTTTTATGTAATCTGTCTAAAAGCAACAGGTTCATATATTCTGGTAGTAATCATTTGTAGCTCTGAGAGTCCCTTTGGGTGCTAAGAGTGAAGTGGTGAAGTTACAATGTGTTCTGCAGAAGGAAAACCATCATTCTGCTTTATCCACTAGGATGACTTGCACTTCAGTGCTGAAAAAGATCAAACCTAGATTAATTTGACTCTTCATCTGCAACAACTGTCTTCAATCCTTTCCCACTGTAAAAGGGTTTGTTCAGTGGTGCCTCTTACAGATAGAACCACAAAGCCTTCTGGTGGTTTGTAACCGTGCCTGGGTGAATTGCTTAAATGCTGGATATTTCGGCAACCATTGTAAATACTTAAACTTTGGATACCTTGTTCAAAAATTTTTAGTAAATCTTATTTATAAGCCTGATGTCTTGTTCCATTGTAGCTGAAAGGATTGTGCTGTTTCCCTCGTTGTAGGTGAAGAATGGGATCCTAAATGGCCATCCACATGGGGATTTGCAGCTCTGCATCCCCTGCTGCTCTTAGCTTATGTATGTGGTGACCAGAGGCAGGTAACAGCAGGGCCTGCTCAGAGTCTTACAGGTGACTGGCATTTGTTACACGGGTCTGAGTGAATGAAATTTTAAATGGCACATCTGCAGCCATGGAGTAGTAGAAGTGCTGTCTAAAGAATATAGTATTTAATAACCAAGTAACCATGTCTGGGACTGTTTCTAGATGCTCTTAGTATTCAGCACTATCTATTGTAAGCAATCCAGAACAACCAAAGCTCTAAATTATAGAGGCAAGCTTTGTCTGCTTGAAATAAATGAAAAAAAGCAAACAAAAAAACACAACCATCCTTGAAAAAGTGGGAAGCATATCTGCCAAATTTAAATCTTAAAAAGAAAATAAATAAAAAACTCAAGTATTGATGGCAAGCAACTAACATTGCATATGTGCTCAAAAGAGTAGCTATGGGCTCTGAGCAAGGTCAAGGTAATGACATAGAGAAGTTTTTCAGGCAGTGCTGATCTCTGCTGACCAACACAGAAATGGCATAAATTCACAAAAATGTGGTACGGAACTGTGCCATGCACACTGGCTGCTCCTTGAACCCACTGTACTAAATATTCACTCTAGCTCTGGGTGCTGAGCATTTTAAAGCTGAAGCCAAAAAGGCTTCATCCAAGCCAACAAATAGCAGGGTAATCGTTTGCCAGCAGTGGCCTATAGCAAAACGGCTACATTCTGCTTGTTGTCCGGGCTGTGAAACTGCTGGTGGAGTTGGGGCTGGAAACCTTCTGTGGCCAAAGCCAGGGTACGGATCTTGGAGTTTGTCCCAGAGAAAGAAGCGGAGCATAGGTTCTGCATTAACTCTTCAAGTTTGCAGCTGTACATGGACACTTGTGTGTCTCTGGTCTTATAAGTCATACCATCAGCCTTCAGTATGTCTGCATTATAAAATAAATGGCATTTTATACATGCTGATGTGGAGCTTGTTCTCGTCTGCTTCAGAGTCCTGCACCCTGTGTGATTTTGGCTTGAGCTTTGAGGAGGTGACTCCTTTAATTGTTTGGTTCCCTGCATCCATTTTGTCTTGCTTTTGTCTTGCCAACTGTGGAACTGATGCAGGTTGGAACACACCTGCCCTGTTCTTTGTCCCTTGAGGTTTTTTCTCTTGGAGTCTGAGAGAGGGTGGTGAGGAATATTTAGTGTCAGTACTAGGAAGTAAGTGGATTTACCTAATCTGTATTACAGATGAGCAAAATAAACAGAGGTAGCTTTGCAGAGTACCCATTAACTAGTGATTGTTTGTGCTTGTTTTCTCACTCCCAAGTCTAGCTGACGTGAGATGCTTTGCAACACAGATCTGCAATGCCACGGTGTTTGTGTATATACAGACTATGCTTTTTTCCAAAAAACACTGATTCCTGAGGAGCCAGAAGGAACTTTGGATTTGTTATTGAAGAAAAAAGTAGTTATTTCCTTGGTAGAAATTCTGAGCTACTTCTTTCCTTGGATGCTAATGTGGCATCACCTCCTAATGGGTTGGAGGAGGGTCAGGCAGCAGAGCTCTTGGGATGGCTCTTGGTCTTGCAGCCACTCCATAACCCTCCTAATCAGGATGCTTGTAGGTGATGTCTGGGCTGCCTCACGGATGTTTGCTGGATGCCATGGTGTGCAATGGCAGCACAGACCCTGGGTGCACCTTAGTCAGCAAGAAGCATTCCAGGGTTTGTGCTGCCAGACTGCGTGCTCTGTGGCTGATGTTAGCTTTGCAAGGGATGGGGTGCCTGTTTCTGCTGTTGTGGTCCGTGTACAGTGACGTCAATAGGGTGAGATTCAACAAGGTCAAGGGCTGGGTCCTGCACTTCGGTCACAACAATCCTCCAGGCTGGGGGAAGAGTGGCTGGAAAGTGCCCATCGGCAAAGGACCTGGGCTGTTGGTTGACAGGCGGCTGAAGATGAGCCAGTATGTGCTGAGGTGGCCAAGAAGGCCACCAGCATCCTGGCTTGTGTCAGCACTAGTGTGGCCAGCAGGACTAGGGCAGGAATTGTCCCCCTGTATTTGGCAGGGGTGAGGCAACCCCTCAAATTCTGGGTTCAGTTCTGGGCCTCTCACCCCAAGGAGGACATTGAGGGGCTGGAGCGTGTCCAGAGAAGGGCAATGAAGCTGGGGAAGGGTCTAGAGCGCAAGTCTGGTGAGGAGCGGCTGAGGGACCTGGGGTTGTTGAGCCTGGAGAAAAGGAGGCTCAGGGG
>JAAGNO010004247.1:90895-115331 GCA_033439905.1 Ceryle rudis | reverse complement strand
TTTTCTAATCACTAAGTCTCTCTGCCTTATTCCCTTTCTCTTCCCCTTTGGGGAGGGAAGGGGATAACAGAGAGCAGCTGTTATAGGTCTAGGGGGCCATCCTGACCCTAGCCCATGACAGAGGTATACAAGGATATTGTAGGATGATGATGGTGATGATGATAGATGGCATAATAGCTGTCATTTACACATATACATAGGTGTGATACTACATGTTTACTTCATACTTTACAGAAAATACTTAGCATATGAAATGTCACTTAAGCATGGTTTTTCTGATCATATTTCTTCCCTGAAGGATAAGTGGTAAAAATAAAGACCATTGATAAATTGGAAAGTCCATATTGGGTTTTTGATGGCTAGGGATTCTTCTGCTCATTAATCTGCACAAAACAGAGCAGATATTGTTCACATGAGGGGCTGGTGTATTATGCCTGTCTTCCAGTTTAAAGATTTTACAGGCCAGTTCATTAAGCTGCTACTAATATACACAGTTTAGTCAATCAAGCCTTGGTGGTTGAGCTGTCTTGGGACTGTGCCTTAGATGCAGAGCTGTACAGCCTCACTAGTACTTTCCCCAAATAGCACAGATGTGCATCTATCTCAGAGAATAAAACCACAGAGAATGCTAATTGGGGGAAAAAAATCCCAAAAGCCTTTGAATGAGGTGTTGAAAATTGCACTGTTGGTACCAACATGGGGTTGGAAGGGACTGCTGGGGCTGAGAAATGTGGCTTTTGTAGATGCCTGCAGCTGGCCTTGTGGGTCATGTCCTCCAAGGTACAACTCAGGTTTAGTCAGCTACACTGGACTGACTCCAGCCAGGCCCATTGCTATTTGCCCCTGTGCCATTTTGCTGGACTGTCTCCAGAAGGGCTGGATTTCCCAACGTCTTTTAGGTTCTGAGACCCTGTAATGCTGCCAGGTGGAGCTCTGCTCTCCACCAGCCTGTGTGTTTGCCAGGGATGGTCACTGCCGGGGGAGACACGAGCCCTCCCTGGTTGTTTATTAGCAGCTCCCCAGTATGCAGGTGCCCAGGTGATCAGCACAGCCTGGGAGGAGGTGTGGGGGTAATGCAACCGATGCCATGCACAGTGGCCCTTCAGCATAGCTGAGTAAAGCAGCCTTGTCAGAAGATGGATGAGGCCCTGTAGATGGAAAGGCCTCTTTATTCACCTGTTAAACTTATCCTTGTCTTCTTTGGGCAATAGGAAGTCTCTAGTGCCTGGCTGCAATCCATGTCTTAAAAGTTTCTTATTTTTTCCCCACAGACATGACAGAGATTGCTGTGAGCTTTTGGACATCTGTGCGCACAGCATCCCTTCTTTGACCATAAGCAAAGGACTAGCGTGGCTGTGGAAAACTTATCCTACCGAAAAAGAAAAAAAGGCTCAAATTATTTTCAAATATAAGACGCTGTTTGGCAAGAGAGAATTAGGGAGGCTGAGGAACAGTAACAGCCATAGCTTGTCCAGTCTGGGAATAAGCCAATGGCAAAGCCAACAGCTTATTTGTGCTCCAGCTGAAAATTGCCTCCCGACTACTGTAAATGTGCAGGGTGTCCAGTGCTGGGGACCCCCCCTGTGACAAGCAGCTATGTGCCACTGCCTTCAGTGTTACAAACAGATTTATTGCAGACAGCAATGGAGTAATAACATTGGTGATGATTTGGCTGCTGGTTGGACAGGTTGAGCTTCAGCTTTATGACGGACTGTCACATTGCTGTGCCACTTCAGGCCGAGAGAAATAGTTCACGACACTTCCAGCATTCGTTTTTAACATAACTATTCTTTGAGTGTCCAGCCTTAGGCTACTCACAGGGAAATCAAGAGTTTGGCTGTCAGGGACTGTGGCCTGGAGCCCACAGTTTGGCCAGCAGCTCTGTTGCTGCAGCCGCTGCTGTAATCTGAACCTGGTGGTTCGTACTTGTTTGGGCTGGGAGTTCCGTGCTTTTGCAGAAACACATTCTGAGCCTAGGAAAGAGCTATTATTAATCATCGCAGTCATCCAAAGAGAGCTGCATTTGCTGTTATTTAAACAAGCATCAGCGTATCCAGTCGGAAATAATAAAAACCACAGAGGAACAGTTCAGGTTCAGAGGTTACTATAATTTTGGGGTTTTGTTGTTTTTCGCTTTTTTTAAGGGACATTGCAACTTTGCAGTTGGAAAGAGCTGAGCTCCTTTCTTCAGTGGCCTGGGGCAGACTGCCTTCCCAGGCATTTCCCACCCTACCATCACTACTTAGAATGATAGAATCAGAATTGTTTGTGTTGGAATGGACCTTAAAGCTCTCTAGCTCCATGGGTAGGGACACCTCCCGTTAGATCAGGATCTCAAAGCCCCATCCAACCAGGGGCTTCCAGGTTGATCACTTCCAGGGAGGAGGCATCCACAGCTTCTTTGGGCAACCACTGTTCTGCTGTCTCACCACCCTCACAGTGAATAAATTCTTCCTAATGTCTAATCTAATTCTACTCCTTCAGTTTGAAACAGTTACCCCTCACCCTATCACTATACTCCCTGATAAAGTGTACCTCTCAAGCTTTCCTGTAGCCCCCCCTTTTAAGTACTGGAAGGCCACTGTGACATCTCTACAAAGCTTTTGCTTCTCCAGGCTGAACAATCCCAACTCTCTCAGCATTTCTTCATAGGAGAAGAAGTGCTCCAGCCCCTTGATCATCTTCATGGCCCTCCTCTGGAGCCACTCAAGCAGGTCCATGTCTTTCTTATCCTGGGGGCCCCAGAGCTGAACACAGTATTCCAGGTACTTTCATCCCTTTTTAACAGGGAAACTTAGGCACATCACATTCACCTTGGGACTCGAAGGAAGCTATTCAAAGACTTGGGATAAAATATGAAAAAAGAGCAAAGCTGTCCACCTTATTACTCTGGTAGTCTTTACTCTTGAATCTCTGCTGTGCATAGCTGTCCTTAGGAAGCCTGGCAAAATCATCCAGATGGGGAGCCAGGGGGAAGAGGAGGTGCTGGACATGCTACCCCACAGAGGTGGTGGTGACATCTTGTGAAGGATGGTTACTATGCCCCAGGCTGCTAGGGGCTGACAGACATGGCCCAGGGGCTGGTGTAGGGCCCCTCGTAGTTAAGAGCTGTCCAAGCTTTATGTTTGCTATGCCTACCTGGGATGTGTTCCTTAAATACTACATGAATTGGAGTTTTGCAGGGCAGGTAATTTATAGGATCAGTTGATGCAAGTATAGGATTGATTGATTGATGAGCACCTCCCTCTTCAGTAAGTGCACCTGTGTCCTTGGTCACAGCTCCTACTGAACCAAAACATACTCACCCCACCTGGTTTGAGCTTGTAGCTGCCTTTATGCCTTAAGAATCTGACCTATCCTAGCTACAAATACTAGTAGCTAGTGTTTCTTGGCACTGTGGCTGTGACAGCATTACCTTTCAAAGCTTCAACATTTCTGCAAAAATTTCCTTTCCTGGTAGTGCAAGAAGAGAAATGATGGAATATACAGACTCCAGAGCACTACATGAATCCATAGGAGACCCAGCCCTAATCTTCCTCAGTTCTCTAGTAAGATCACATCAAGTCTTCATCCAAAGCAAAAATCAACCAAAAAATAAAAGGCAACTCCCTTAAAAGTGAAAACTCCAAATACATAAATTTAAAATATTGTATTACAAAAAAATGTAATCCTTTAGCCCAGATACTTTAAATGCGGCAGTTAGGTGATTACTAATTCATGTTTCAAAGCTAATTACAGCTAGTTGAACTTCTGAAAACTTCTAAATTTGAAAAAAATTGTTACCCTCCCACTTTGTAAAACTTTCCCCAGAGGTCTGCCAACCCTTCTGGCAAAAAGGGGGGAATAAAACTCTAGTGAATATCAGATGGATGGACCTTTTATTTCCCTTTACACAAAGATCATGACACAGCATGGGAACCAGCCTCCCCAGGGCGATGAGTGCTCTGTGTGCATCCCCTCAATCCCCACTCTCCTCAGCCTAGGCAGCTTTGCCTGCAGCCAGCAGCTGAGCAGTCCTGCTCCACCATCCCATTAAGAGCTGGTGCAATAAGCAGCAAGGATGCTGATCTAGGGATTGCAGCCCTGCTAAGGGTACCTCAGAGCATGGTTATGGTTCCACATAAAAAAATATTTCCCCCCTGTACTTTTTTTTTTTTGAAGCTAAGTAATTACATCAGAACAAATGTGTGCTCAAAGAAGCACACAACTGTGAAATTAGGCACCCATAATCTATGAAATGCCAAAATTGAGACTGCCTAAAGCAACTGTAATGCAGCCCTGTGCTCACTGCACTGATCCCAATTGCCTCCACATTGTCTAATTCTATTCTCCTTATTTTCTGCCCATATTTGTTCCTATCCTTACACCTACAGCCTTAGCTTCATGGCATGACTGTATTCCCTTGACATACCCAGTGAGATGGTGCTCTGGTACTGCACTATCACTTCCAGGCAGTACCACAATGCAAGTTAAGCAATCCTTACATTTACTACTCAGCTGAGTGTTTTATCTTTCTGCACACAAAGTGGAGCAGCAGCAGAGATGGAGCCACCACAGAACTGTTTGGTAGAGCTGGCTATGAAAGTTTGCCTTGGCTTCAGAGCTGGCTGTCACTCCTGCCTGCAGTGCTCACATGTTGCCGCAGGGCTGCAGCACCATCTCCAGGCAGTCCCCATTCCCACCATGGGGTGGAAGGTCCCTGCTCCCCAGAAGAGCACAGGGAGAACTGGAAAGCAGGAGAGGCTGCAGGCATTTTTTTGCCTTGGGGTGGGAATGGGCTCCCTAGCAAATAACTGTGAGATGGCAGAGGGAGAAGTAGGCAAAAAATACCTTATCTGAAGCATGTAAGTTTACTGCTGGCCTTCTTAATTAGACCTCCCATTACCTACCACCTTCCCACATGGAAAGCCCCAAGGGTCAAACTCCTCAGTATCATCCTGGACAACTTCTTCCTAATTTAGTAGCCCAGCTTGGAGGGGAGGACTGAGTTCTCCACTTGAACCCTCAAGCCTGTAAATGTAATGGGGAAGCTAAACCAGAAGCCCCCTGGTCAGAGGAAGCAGCAAGGGCCACATGGGACATGTGGGTTGGAGGGGAGCGCTGACCCAGGGAGTGGAAAGGATGCTTCCAGGGCAGAGGAAGGGAAATAATTGTTCATCTGTTTGCTCTTTGAGGGCTTTCCTCTGACAAGGAGCCTGTGCCATGCCTTATCAACCTGAGGCAAACCAAGAGGTTGTGTTGACCAAGGATGGGTTGTCAGAGAAGGACGGCTACTAAACTAAGCAGTCAGTGAGATTATTGCACCTGCACCAACGCATAACTTGCTGAAAATTGCGAACGATCAAATTGGAGCAATGGGGAAGGGATGCTGTCACCTGGTGCTTGCTCATTCCCCGTGCTGCCAGTGGGTTAAGCAATGAAGGGGAGACATCAGAAACACACAACCCTTTGTCACTTGGCTGTCACACACCTCTCAGACAGTAAAACTGCCATGTCCAGACAACCCTGAAGCCGAGTCATGTTCCACCATGTGAAGCTCTGTGGAAACATTCAGCAAAAGGTAGTAGCCAGCACTAGTGCATCTCCATTGGCTACCTAAGCTTTGCACCCAGGGACAAATTATAGAATCACAGAATGTTTTGGGTTGTAAGGCATCTTAGAGATCATCTAGTTCCAAACTGCCCCCCCCCCCGGACAGGGACACCTTCCACTAGATCAGGCTGATGGTCTTTTTGTATGCTTGTTTCGTCAATGAGGCACTCGTCTTTTTGTATGCTTTGCTTTATCTCCTTAGTGAGCAAAAACTCTATTGCACTAATCCAAGTAAATTATTAATGGCCTTTCGTTTTGAAGCAACCAGCTCCAGTATTCACCAGAGCAGGATTACCTCCTGTTTGTGACTGTCCTGCTGCTTGCGTTGTCAAACAATGTTGTTGTAAAACATTCATCTGAAGTGGATTATTATAGGGTTGACTACCCCTTGGGGTGTAATGAAAAGCATTCATTAATTCTGAGGGCAGGAGGCCTAATTACTATTTTTTCAAAAAGCATGCTAATTGTCAATAATTTTTTTTTATTGAATGGGCCTCATAGAGATGATTTTGATTGGCTTTTTTATTTTCCTTTCATATTGTAGCACTTAAAATGCATAGTCCAAACAAGCAGGGAGCATCTAGGTTATCTGAATAAGCACTGGGAGGAAACTCCACCATTACAAAGACTGGTGGACTATGCCAGTCTATGCCCAGTTCAGCGCTTGAGCTTGTGGTGGTGCCAGCCAGGGTTTTGTGAGTCTCATACCTTCACGCTGCCTCATGCTTTCACACAGCAGATGGAGACCTGTTTTCTGTACTCCCCCAAGGCACAGCATTATTTTGGCAGACTGTTGGTGCCAGAATGGCAGAGGGAGCGCACAGGGCTCAGGCTGCTTCTCCACAAGGCTGAATTCCACCTTGCCTGCAGGGAGGAGGCTGTCCCTGGCCCTGCAAGCACCAGGATTGCATGAAGGTAAACAGAGTAGCTCACAGCAACAACCCACAGGCAAAACGTACCAGTTCCTACACTTGGGAATAGTCATTCATCTGACATTTGGGTCATGCTGAACTCCAGGATGAAGAAAATTCTGGGCAAATTTTTGTTTGCTTTTAATTACAAATAACTACAGCACTGAAGATACCAAATAATCAATATAAGCACTAACCCATTCTTTTCAGCAAGCAATAGCTTACAAATATGACATTAAAGGTAAATCCCACAGAAGCACACACAGAAAGCCCGTGGGAGCCTGAGAAGGAAACTGCCAGTGTCAAACTGCTCCTGTGAAACCCCAGGTAGTGCCACAGACCGATACTGGCCATGAATTTCATTGCATGTGCACCATGGAAGCTTCTATTAGTCTGACACCTACAGACTGCCACAAAAGGCTGCTCTCACCATCAGGAGGATATAAGAGGTGTCCTGGCAGGCAACAAGTCTCCTCTGGACCATACTGTAGAGTCCCCCCAGTGCAGGCCAGCTCAGCTTGGAGCTGGAGGTTGCTACACTGCTGTTATCAGACTCACAGTCAAGTGGAAATGCTGCCCATTTAAACCCCTTACAACTAAAAAAAAAAAAAAGAAAAAAAAAAGAAAAAAAAAAGAAAAATTCTATTTTTTCCTCCCCATTCCTCTTGGGCATCAGCCTTCTTTCACATCGTATTTTTTTATTATTTACTAAAGTACACAAACCTTGGATTCCAAGCCAGAAAGCTGTCCTTGCTTCTTCTCTGGAAATAATTCCAATTTTAAAAATATTAATGTATCTTACATGTATGAATGCTCTCCATTTTAAGAACAGAGGCTTTCAAAAATAACTTTTCACTTCTGAATGCCCTGAGAGGTTTTGAAAGGGCTGGATTCCCAAAAGGTAGGTCAGTCAGCACTTTCTGAAAGCTAGAGCATTTTGGAAATACATCCAGGGGGTTGATTGAAATCGACTGCTTTTGAAAGTCAGGAAGTTTTCCATCTAATCATGAGGAGGAATTTCTTTACTGTGAGGGTGACAGAGCCCTGGAACAGGCTGCCCGGAGAAGCTGTAGAATCTCCTTCTCTGTAGACATTCAAAACCCACCTGGATGCGTTCCTGTGTGACCTTCCTAGGTGAACCTTCCTTGTCTGGGGGGCTGGGCAGGACGACATGTTCTCGAGATGTCCCTTCCAGACGCTATCATTCTGTGATTCTGTGAAGTTCTTCCTGGCCAATTCAAACATAATACTGTGTTATATGAGTATGGGGAATGAAAAACAGCTTTCTGGTGATTTAGTAGCTGCGTTGAGAATGTACATCACATTAAAAGTTACACTGTTGTATAGTGCACCAGGGATGTTATATATGCGTATGTGTTTTATATACACAACCCAGTTATTGATTCCACAGAAGGACCGCAATCTGAGTATTTGGTGTCACCTATAGATAGCTTCAGCAGAGACCAAAAATAGCCACACTGCAGTTACCACGCCACAGAGCAGAACAGACTCCAGAGCTTGAGGAGCTGCTGCCTCAGCATGGCTTGCTTTTAGTGAGCTTGCACGTACCAAGTATCTCCGGTCATGCTGGACAAAAATGAAATGTCCTTTGAATAAGACGTTTCCTGGCTGCAACAGGAACAGGTGCGATGACAAGCAAAAGGCAAAAGCAACAGCTTTTTTTCTCTTCAAAATTAAGCCAAGCTGGTAAAAGCAACTTGCAGAAAGTTGACCAGTATTTTTGCATGTTTAAGGGGCAAAACACTTACTTACAAAAAAGCAGAAGTATCATTTGCACATCAAATCATGAAAAATTCTGTTGTTATTATACAGGTCCATACTGAAGCAGCCCTAACTCAGCCCTGGTAGGAATCTGACATCCCGATCAATTCTTCTTCCTCCCGCAGCCCCACCCCATCTCCAACTCTTGACCCCCAGCCATGCCCTGTTCCTCCCGCCCCTTCTGGGACTCATCCAATTGCCTCACCACCCACTTTGACTCAAACCTGCCCACCCTTCTGCCCAGCTCGGGTCAGTGATTGCAGTGCATGTGATTTAGTTAGGGAGGAATCAGGCAGCCACAGCCAGCTTAGTGCATCAGGAGCCAGCCTCCTCCACTGCTGATTCAGTTCATGCCAGCAGGTGAACCTTGGCCCTGGAGGCAAAGTCTCCCTGGTACCCTGTGGCAGCTTCACCTCTGGAGGGAAAATCCTGCACATCTGTGTCTGGATGACATTAACCCATACTCAGCAGCTCCAGCTTTGTTTCTTTTCCACTGCCTCAGTTATTCCTCCAGGAGAGAGGCTCAGAAGCACAGTGATGCTGCGCCCAACATGGGACATGTCACATGTCAGCTAGCGCAACCTCCCTGCTGGAGCTGCTGCACAGCCCCAGCCGGAGAGAGGGGGGGGATTTCACCAGGGAAGCCCTTCGTGGATCCTTCACCAGCCTGATCCTCTCCACAGAAGCTGTCAAGAGCTCAATTTACACACCTACCCCATGCAAGCAGGAGTGCTGCTGGGCTGAGGGAAATAATTGAGTGTGCACTGAAGGGCTTTGTTGAATGGACTTAATTCAATGCTTACACCTTAAAGCTGAACACGTTTTACTGAATGGGGACAGGCAGGCTGGAGCAGTTTGGGGGCCTGCTGACCTGTCACCCAACATCAGCATCTTCAAAAGAAACAGCTCTTGGCACAAACAACTCTTTCTTTCAGGAAAAAGAAAAAACAAAACAAAACAAAAACCAAACCAAAAGGAAAGAAAACCAAGGACAGGCTGGTGCTTTTCTACTCCGGAAGGTCACTGGTGGCTCCTGAAGGAGATGGCAGCCTCACACCCCCCCACCCCATGGATGGGGTGGGGGAGACCTGCCTGAGAATGAATAGGGGAGGGAAACTGGGGCAGCTGGTGGGCCAGTTCTTTCTGGTGTGGAAAGACATCCCCTGTAAACTTCCTGTGTCTGCGAGAGAAGGGCAGGGCTCCAGCATCGCGTAGCCTCAGCAACCAAGCGAGTGGCTGCGACTGCTTTTAAGCCCTCGGAAGGGACCACAAATGTGAGTGCTGTGACCTGTGCTGAATGGTTTTGTCCCCAGAAAAGTATACACAAACTAACCAGCATTTATGCAGGATGTCCCTTCTAACCCAAACCAGTCTGTGATTCTATGACCTGTTCTTCATTTTTAAAGTTGCATAGCTCCCTCATGGCAGATGTTTTATTGAGGGCAGAGTTAAATTTGTTGACCAGCCTTCTCTTCTTTTATTTGCGAATCTCTATTTCTCTTCCCTGCTCTGAAAGTGCTCTCAGAATAAATCCAACGATGCTACTGGGTTTTTTATGACATGCTGCCTTGGCATCTGCCAACAGGTTTTTTCCCATACAGCTTCAAGCCCTTTTATAGTTGTGGGTGAGCGTGCATTGACTGCGTCAGCACCTCTCAAGGGTTCATGAGGACCTGATGCTGGAGGCACCACACAGGGCAGCCCCCACCAGGTGAAGGGTTGCAGTAACTGTGTGGATGGACAGATAAATGGAAGACGGGCTGGGACTTCAGCAGCTGGATGAGCTGTGTGGACAGAGGTGCTGCACAGCTCCTCCATAGCCAGAAGGCTACAGGGCTTCCCTCCTCAGGTCATCTTCTTCTCTGTCCATGTTGCCAAGGTAAGGGCTTGGTCCAAAACTTTCAGGTTTAAACTTTCATGGACTTACCATCAGATCTTCAACACTTCATATATTCAAATAAAAAGAGGTAAGTGTCTGCCTTTCCACAAATGCAGTGAAGATGGTCATTAGCCACCTTTCTCAACCCCAAATCCCTCTTCTCCCCATTCTCACCAAAACCAGAAAGAAATGCCTAGTGCCAAAATCATGTGCAGCCCTAAGGATAGGATAACTGAACACTGCAGATCGTTATCAGTCACAAGAAGAAAATTTGTGAAACAGAGGGTGTGTAGTTGTCACATAGTGAAACCAGCTGTGGAAGGTTTTTTTGGTTTTGAAACAATTCCCGCTCTTTTTCTTCCCCCCCCCCCCCCCCGGGGTAGTAACATTTTTCTGTCACAAGCAAGTTGGTTGTTAAAATATGCATAAAGACATGTCACTCCAAGCTGTGCACTTGTGTTTCATGTTCACTTTCCCCCTTGAAAGAGTTTTGTTATGACTAGAGAATGAAAAGGAAGCAGCTAGAAATCTGTAATGGTTCCATTTATTAATACGTATATCACAAATACTCACAATATCAATGCATTCCTGTTGGCATGCTAGACAGAGGCATTATTAAAAAAGTCCTATTTTTTTAAAAAGGTTTCAAACTTTTGCTTTCCCCCAAAAATATTTCATATGCCTGTGGGTTTTTTTGTGTTTTTTTTTTTTTTTCCTTTTTTGTGTGTGTGTTTTTCTTTCTGTTTGATTCAACAATGTATTTGGTGGCTGCAACCTCAATGCAAAAAGAAAGAAAAAGAAAGAACAGGAAAAAAATATGAAGGCCGCAGTACAGCACAGTTCAATTAGTTCATAATACCTAATAAAAATAAAGGAAGCAAAATTCCTGCCTTCACAGTAAGCAACAACACAGCTTAATAACAGTATTACACAGGATCAGGTTCAGAGGCAAAATGCACTAGACAAAGCCTACCGGGATACGCACTAGGCATACAACACTGAGAAAGAATCAAAGATGTAGAAGAACATCAGGAATAACAGTTCCCTTCAAGCACAACATTTTAACATCATTTTCAAGTATCTTTATGTTATGTTACTGATTCCTTTGTTTTTGGGGAAGGGAGGCAGGCGCAGGGAAGGGGGAAAGGATGAAAACCTTAGTAAAGCAATAAACAAACCAAGAAATTAAGATAAAACCAAAAGAATATATTTCATATACCGGTTTATATGAACGTGTGCAACACTTATTAACCATGGTGAAAGGCTAATTACGCCCTCCAGTCACTACATGCACAGCCTGATCAACGCTGTTAATGAATTACCTTTGTTAACTTACGATGCAACTACTGTGTGACCAAGAACATACATACGGTGCCGTCCTATGCCGAGCCATGGGGATGGAATCTGGGTCCAGAGGCCGAGGGGACTCGGCTGCTCTCGGTGGCACCGCGGTACTTCACAGAATGGTACACTACGCATGGGACAGAGTTCGGGAGGTGGGGTGCGAGTGTGTGCGCGCACGTGCTTGCTCGTGGGGTGTGGGTGTGCGTGCGTGCGAGAGACAGTGTGTGCTAAAACATTCATTTCAGTCTTTCTCCAATTCTGCTGCTCCTGATCTTCAGACAGGCTCTGGACTTTACACTTCTGAAAGACTAGAGAGCAGAGGGGATAGAAAACCAGAAGCGGGTTGCTTTGGTCACTAAAGGTGTTCATGGCAGGTATTTTGCCCTCCCATTTCAAGAAGAAAAATGAAACTACAAAACATTCAACAGTACATTTCCCCCCCTTTTTTCCCACTAGACAGAATATTGGGATGCAAATCCCAAAGCAAACAATGCAGTGGGAAGACTTAATTCTCAATGAACATGCTGAGAATCTAAAACTTGCCTGCTGTCTTCAGCAGAAGCAGCACAGACATGACAATATGCTGGGGCACATATAACATACCACATGGGAAGGGCGGAAAGCTCACCTTGTTACACCATCTCATACTGATTAGCAGTAATAAACCGGGACAGACAGCATGCCAGCAGCATCCCAATCAACTGTTCCGGACAAGAATAAAAGTAGATTAGAATTTAACTTAAAGTAGCAGAACACAGAGCAAAGGAGATGCTGTGGTAAGCAAAGATTTCATGTTCTGGAATTACTATGCACAAAATAATTATGGTCTGGTTTAAGGACCACTCTAATCAAAAAAACACAGCATTAAAATCTCTCTGCCTTTATCGTATCTTCCTCTTGATTTTTATCAGAGTGCATTTCCTTGACAGACAGCATGCCATTTTGCTACTTTTTCCACCCTGCTGTCATTGCATGGCCAAGTCAGACGTGGACGGGTAAATTGGCAGGGGTACCAGCATGCTACTGGCTGAGTTTCCCTCTCAAGCTCCACCTGGGTCCCTCGCCACCACCCACCACCACCAAGAGCTGGCAGCCCCCTTAACTTTGTTAACAGTGTGCTGGGGAAAAGCCTCCTAAAGCACCAGAGCGGTTACGCTTTCTTTACAAATGATGCAGCACTGGAGAAATGAGAGTTATAAATCTGGAAATGAACGAAAAAAAAAAAGTCTTTCATTATTCCCTTGTCTGTCACTCAGATTATTGAAAACAGATCCCTGGCTTCCACTTGTCAATAAGCACTCAGTCATTTCAACGTTTTGCCTATTGCAGTTTATTAGCGTTTCCTGCATATGCCAACAGCATTAATATACTATAAATAATTCAACCTCACTTTTCTCATTTGGATTGGTCAATTAATTAACTCCTGAGCATATTCAGATTGTTAGAGCTCATCTCCAGCTACGGTGGTGAGGCAAAAGGGCCATTTCTGCAGAAGGACCAGCCCACCCTGGACCTGGCTCCCAGCAAGGACTGTCGCAGCTGCTTCAGTTGGCTCGCCCGTGCCCACAGGGCACCAGCTCTGCCTGTCTCCTTCTGCTGCGGGCAGAGCACATCACTATGGAGCGGTGCTTAAGGAGGGGGATCACAACCTTTTGGCAGCAGCAGAGCTCCCTCAGGCCCCGCAGAGCGTGCGTAGGTAACGCTTGGCTGGCTGCTCGTCCAAACTGGCTCCTTCGATTTCACGTCTGGGATTGTGTGTCCTTTCTCCCTATAGTGCTCCCTGTTAACACCATCATCATCAAAATACCACATCTTCTCTACCAGCCAATTGCTTGATTTTGTCTGGCATCAGCCCAGAGCAAGACCAAGTCAGGACCTCAAATCCAGATAAACTGTTTTCCGTGTCTAAGATGTCACATTCCTGGTCAGACCACACTCATTTGCCAAAATATTGTTCCCTCTCCTGTTTCAGTGTTCACCAGAACTGTCCTGAGCATTTCAAAAGAGCAGAGAGTCACCTTTAAAAGCCAGCTGAACCCTCAGTGTCACCCACATGCACCCCCCAATTCTAGTACCAAATACCAAGGATGACACTGCCTTGGTTAGAACTAGATGTGGGGCACAGATAACACATTCTGACCAACCTCCAATAAACCCCAAGCTATTAGCATTCAGAGGCTGTATTTTCTGTTGTCAAAAGAGATGTGGATGCTGAAAACCCTCCTCAGCTTTGAAAATCTCATTTGATACCAAGAAGACTTTTTAGTCATCTTATTGCCTTTTCTACTAAACTTCTTTAGACTGGTGTTCAAGCAGGAAACTTATTTGCTAGCTGGAGTGCACATGTGCTCGCCCGGGAGTCCACAGACCAGTGATGATGAGGATGTCAGCACTGTCCGTCTGGGTTTTGGATTTCCATGCTTAAATACTCCAGTTACCAGGAGGATGATTTTATCCATTTGGCAGTGTGGAAAGTGTTGCTGAAGACCCACCACATTGAGTTTACTGGAGAGGTTCTGACATCCTCACTGCTGCCTTCTGCAATGTTTCTTCAGCTCAGTTCTGTTTTGGAGAATGGTATTTATTTCTCCATGCTCTGACAGGCAGAACAGAGAAAGTGCTTCTGGGTGGCCCTGTGACACCCACTTCACTTTTCTGGTTTTGTGGTAACTTTCAGTCTTTTCTCACCTTCCACAGCTGGTCTCAGAAGTTACTTCTCTGCCTTAATGCATTTTTTTGCTAAGATGAACTTCACAGCATATTTATTTTCACTGAGCCCAGACCAAATCAGTTCCCCCCTCATCCTACAATGGCCAACAATGTATGTATGTTCAAGTTTACTTGTTTTAGTGCCTGTGCCACGAGGTACTTAATATTTGGCATCACAAGCACCCACATTAAGGCCATTGTTGTTTCCAACCAGTCTGCTGCTTGTATCAGAAGGGGAAAGATGCGGCATCCCATACCAACAGGAAGCCATGGGCTTCCCCTCAGCTGTAGTAGACCTCTCCACTACCTTTAATCAAGGATTCTTCTGTTTTACACAGGCTGGGACTCTAACAATTGGCATGTCTAAGCTTTGTAGCATTTGCAGGCACGTGACAATGTTTTGATGTAGTGAAGTCATGCATAAGAGGAATGTCAAGTTACATATGAATGTATCTTTCTGATGTTTGCACCACTTATTAATTCTTGGCTCTGACCACATGCTGGTTTATGCACTTAAAGTGGTTATAGTACCATAATATTAAATTTCTATATTTCAAAGATAATGCCATACATAACAAGCCATTGCATACACATTTTATACAGCATTTCTATCTATGACCAGGACATAGCATGGGGAAGTTGTGTTGGGGAAGTCACGTTTGACCAACCTGATAGCTTTTTATGAGGACATAACCAGGTGGATGGATGGTGGCCGAGCAGTGGATGTGATTTATCTAGACTTCAATAAAGCATTTGACACCATCTCCCACAGCATCCTTGTAGCTAAACTGAGGAAGTGTGGACTCGATGACCAAGTAGTGAGGTAGGCTGTGAACTGGTTGAAGGGAAGAAGTCAGAGAGTTGTGGTCAATGGGACAGAGTCTAGTTGAAGGCCTATATCTAGTGGAGTTCCTCAGGGGTCAGTACTGGCACCAGTACTATTCAACATATTCATCAATGATCTGGATGAGGGAATAGACTGCATTGTCAGTAAGTTTGCTGATGACACAAAACTGGGAGGAGTGGTTGACACACCAGAAGGCTGTGCTGCCATTCAGAGAGACCGAGACAGGCTGGAGGACTCGGGGGGGAGAAATCTTAGGAAATTCAGCAACAGCAAGAGTAGAGTTTTGCACCTGGGAAAGAACAACCCCAAGTGCCAGTACAGGTTGGGGACTGATATGTTGGAGAGCAGCGCAGGGGAAAGGGACCTGGGGGTTCCGGTGGACAGCAGGATGACCATGAGCCAGCAATGTGCCCTTGTGGCCAAGAAGGCCAATGGCATCCTGGGGTGTATTAGAAGGGGGTGGCTAGTAGGATGAGAGATGTCCTCCTACCCCTCTACTCTGCCCTGGTGAGGCCGCATCGGGAATATTGTGTCCTGTTCTGGGCCCCTCAGTTCAAGAAGGACAGGGAACTGCTTGAGAGAGTCCAGGGCAGAGCCACAAAGATGAACATCTCCCTTATGAGGAAAGGCTGAAGAAGCTGGGTCTCTTTAGCTTGGAGGAGACTGAGGGGTGACCGCATTAATGTTTATAAGTATGTAAGGGCTGAGTGTCAGGAGGATGGAGCCAGGCTCTTTTCAGTGATGTCCAGTGATAAGACAAGGGGCAATGGATGTAAACTGGAACATAGGAGGTGCCACAAAAACATTAGGAAAAACTTTTTCACTGTGAGGGTGATGGAGCACTGGAACAGGCTGCCCAGAGAAGTTGTGGAGTCTCCTTCTCTGGAGACTTTCAAAACCTGCCTGGACCCGTTCCTATATGACCTACTCTAGGTGATCCTGCTCTGGCAGGGGGGTTGGACTAGCTGATCTTTCAAGGTCCCTTCCAACCCTAACATTCTGTGATTCTGTGATAGCAGAGCTATAATAAATATCTTAGACATACACTGAACACATATAAACCCATGTATTTTCCAAGGTACGTAGACTTCCACATTTAACCACAAGAGCACTGTCCTTCTTGTAGCCGAGACAATATTCTATTAAGTTGCTGAGTTTTCCTCATGGTGTTATTTCATTACAGTCATAACTACAGTCCTCTGCATTTAAATCAGGTTAGAGGCTCCCAGTCTTCCAAACACAAATGAGAGCTCTCCACATCCTCCCCTTGCTCTCGGAATTTGCCTGGTCATTTCCAACCTCTGCTCTTCAAATGGGAGGGAGCCCCTTATCCTACTGTACAGCAGGTCCCCACAGCTCCTTTGAAAATCCAGAGGAATCGGCATAAAAGGATTCCTGCAAAGAAACTAGCTGCTAGAAGTTGCATTCATTTTCCTTTTACTCCCATTGTCTCTCAAATGCTCCATCTCAACTTCTACCCACCTTTTTTTTTTTTTTTTTAAATAGTCCAGTTTTTTGAGTACTAAGATGCCAGACTTGGTTCTGCATTTGTATTCTCTCACTTTTTCCCTTTCTTCCCCTTTTTCTAAGATTATCTTGGTTTTCTGAACTATTACATGGCAAACTGAGAGTTTGCTTTGGAACCTCTGGTCTTACCATAAGAAACTTGAAAATGCTGACAGATTCTTTGGTTTAGAGAACTGGGAAGCCCATATCCCTCAGGTTCGTCTTCTATACTACCACCATGTTGGCCATAGCTCAATCCAGAGCACACAATTCAGGATTTCTTTCAGTTCAGGATTTCTTCAACTCTCCATGATTTCTAGGGTCATCTCAGACGTATCTCAGTTCTGATAATTGAAATACATCCACAGAAACTTTGCAGTAACCTTACCTCCTATCATATACATAATAATGGGCTTTCAAATACAGTTATTTTGCAGGAGTTGTCATTGACTGGAAGCTGTCCTGCACAACACATTTATTATGTCTCACTATATGGAAGAGAAACTGAAGTGGAATTAGAATTTCCATTTTATTTTGGGTCTTGATATCTTCACCCTTTCTCATTCTTTGAGGCAATTTCTAGAAAGAAGAACGTGTTGAACTAACTTGGAATTCATCAGCAGGTCAGGTAAGCTAAAACTGTTTTTTTAATGTCTCAGGAATAGTTGTTTAGCTCAGTGATTTACCTTGCCATATTCTTGATACGCAAATCTCTAAGCATCCAGATTCCCTGGCTCTGGTTTAGATGACAGATAATTTTCTCTGTCACATGTCGCTTACCTGAGTCAGCCTCCTGTGCCATGGTAAGCCTCTGACGCAGGTCCTATATGCATGTTGAATCCACACCGATTAGTCTTTAGAAGCAATCCAGTCTTATATTAGATTTCAAGTCACATATTGAATCTGGATATGGATCCCACTCCCTAACCCCGGAGCAAGGGATGACAGAGGTATAATCCTCTGCTAGGGCCAAGTGTCCCTATACTCAGACAGAAGTTGCATCAGGCAAGGTGAATGGTGTCTGAACCAGAACTATATCCACAGTCAGACAGAGCTACTCACATTAATGTTGACAGTAAAGAGAGTAGGTGGATGTTGCAATGCAGAGAAGGACTGTAGCCACCTGAGAACATATCTTCAAATGGCAGGAACTGTGCATGCTCAACAACTGGTTCTGAGCACGTGGAGAGCACCTGACTTCCAGTCCTTCAGTACAAAATGAATAATTTGTTCTTAACACTGCAATGAGACTCTCCTACTCAGGGATGCTACTGCAGTCACAATCTCTAAACCTCTCCAGACTCTGTCTTGTGCATTCCTTAAGCCAATGCCTGCAATGCAGTTTTATCTAGGCAAAAGTCTTCATCGTGTATGCTACTTGCATAATTTTATTCTCTGTTGGGCACAGGACAGTGATAATTTTGCTGCTCTGAAGAGCACCTGCTAAACTAGAAACTATTCCAGCTGGAAGTCATCATTAGCATCTGAGTCCAAAACCAATCAAATTGTATTTTATTGTTATTATTTCAAACCCGAGAAGCCATGCAGACAATGTCAGCAAACCCCCAGGTTTTTAAAACTCTAAGACTCTGACTGGGGTGTCTCTGCCAGGCCTATGAGATGTCCAATGCCATTACATCAACTTTCCCTGTTTCTGGGAATCAGCACATTCCCCATGCTAGTCAACACCTAACAAATCATGCGAAGGAAAGGCCCCTGAGCATGCTTTACTGCGGCAGAGCAACACGATCTAATTTGTCTTTTACTTAGATTAAACCTATTCTCAGTAGGAACAGCGAAACCTCGCCTTCAGCTGGAGCACTGCCTGGCAGTTACTGCCAGCCACCATTAACCTGAAATCAATTTGTAAACACCATCCCTAATTGGGTCCAGTAAAACAGATTAGGCAGTAAATTAGAACTGGCCGCCTTCTATTCTCCACACCCCATCAGAGCTGTATTTTTCTCCGCTGTATCCCCTCTCTTTTCCCTTTTCCACACTCACAAACACCCCAAACACCTGGGTATCTCCTTGAGCCTCATGCCTATGCAGGGGAGTGACATCCCCAGCTGGCAGCAGGGTGCATGCTGCCATCAGGCAGCACAAGCTGCCAAAGCCACATCAAAACATACTTCAGTTTTCACCCGGAGCTGCAGCAGCAAAGTACCTTCACCCTGTGCTGCCTGCAGCCTGCAACGCTAATCTCACCTTCTGCCAAAGGGCTCCTGTTGCAGGGGCCACACTCTGCCCACACTACCCGCCCGCCTTCCTGTCCTCACAAACAACCCATGACCTAGAGTAAACATCCAGACACATGTCAAAATACTAACAACTCCAGCTGCACTCTTCCTACAGTCTCCCTCCCAGCTGCAAACAACTTTCAGGAAGATAAGATAATGCTTTGCCTACAGTATATACAATACACCGATTAAAGGCTTTCAGGTAGCACCGGTCCTGACTGAGACATTTGCCCTAGCAGCATATGTATTGTAAAATTCTAGTCATCTCATTTTTATTTTGCATAGTTTTACATAAGACATCTTAAAAGGTGCTTTATAGACTTGTAGCTGTCTAGAAATTGAACTAAAATAAGAGTCCTATAGCAGTAATCACGTCATAATCAAGGTTGGAGAAGAGTATCAAGACAACTGTGATTATTCAGCAAGAATTAGAATGTCATATTAAAAAACAATGCAAACAAAACCAAACAAAACCCAAATAACAAACCAAACAAAAGCAACCAAAAAAACCCACCCAAACCCAAAACAAAACAAAAAAACCCAAACAACACAAAATCCCCCTGTTCCATGCACCAACAGCTCCAGACTGGTGGCTTCTTCTGATTCTGGACCCCAAAGACTAGACTGACACCCACACATACTCTGGGTGGCTGGAGGTATGGTGAACCAACATTTACACCCCCAGGAAACCGGTTGACAGGTCAAATCGTAGGCTTCTCATGTCTAACACCTAGGCTACACAGCATCAGGTTTCCAGATATGCTTTGGGCATATCTGGAAACCATATCAGCTGGTCTGAGCCCAAACAGTTTTAGGGCTTCCTCAGGTTGCGTGTATGTTGACTAAGGGGACACACTGGCTATCTTCCACATGGCTTTGGAGATAATTATTCTGAAGAATCTGAAGGCCACTGTAACTGCAGAATATATTAAAGCTCAGAGAGATGTGACTGAAACACCTGGAAGCGAAGCAAGTCCTGACAACACGGTGCAGCAGTGGCAAGAGGGTAACCACAGCCCTCCCATTAATTCACTTGCCTATCACTGGTAACAGCACTGGCAAATAACTTGTTTCTAGAGCAGCACAGTATAAACCTACAGCTTGCTAAGTGAATTAATGAATTTTAACAAGTCAAATAATTTTTCCTAGCACCTCATTTTTTCCAACCACTGGATGACCGTAAGTTGTTCAACAAATTTTCAGTGTTGCCTCAGGACCCAGATTTTTCATGTTGTATGAAGCAGATGAAAGTTGCATGATAGTTTTTGAATACGGTATTTGCAGTTGTACTAGGTACCCTCCGCAGAGAGAAGGCAGATTGTCTCTTGGGTAGATGTGGTTCAGGCATCATACATATCACTGTGCATTTTGCTGAACCATTCTGCAAGCACTTTTGCGTTGCCCATGCTTCCCTCTCATTTTTGCATGTTTCCAGAAGAGTCCTTGCCATCACACACAAAGTGACTAGTGAAAAGGAGCATCTTGGTGAAAGATGCGGGTATTTTCCTGGCCCTTCTTGATCAGAAGATTCTGATCAGACCTTTAGTTTCCCCAGCTCCTGTCTAGTTAAAAGCAGTCTGAATATCAGGAAGCAGCCAAACACCTTTTAGCTCTCTTGTCCCTCCCATGCCAAACTCATGTTGGTGCAGGCAAGGAGTTGGTTTAATAACCTGTTTTTGGCAGATCTCTGCTCACTGTTAAGTATTAAAAGGAAGAAAAATATAACATAGAATTGGTCACCAAAACCAGGTGCCCCCTCCAGGCTCCAGGTCCAGAATGGTGAGGCCTGAAGGCACACTCTTATTTGAATTCTAGACTCCTTGAAAATATGAGTGCTCAGAAGATAGAAGCTTATCCAAACAACAGATAAGCTATTTGTCTTCTTAGCTGTTTATGCTCCATTTAAGCCAATGTTTTATTGGGTTAACCTCTATTTGACCCAGCAGAGGGACAAGTTGTTTTCCTTGAGCTAGTCATTAGCTCAACCGTAACTGATATTCCCAAGGAGAAACTTCATTTAAGTTGAAAAAAAGAAAATCAATAAACAGATGACCCCGGGACTAATGAGCATGCCGAGTTCAGTCCCTTTCCATAATCCTTCCTTCCTTGAAGTCCGGGTAAAAAGAGAGAAAGGAAAAAAAAAAGGGGAGGTGGGGGAGGGAAGGGAAGCATTTATGCACTTACCTGTGAGAACGCAATCCCAAAAGCCACTCCAGCTATGATTCCCATATTTGTCTCCATAAAACTGGTCACCAAGTCATAACAGCCCTGGAAAAGAAACATAATCATTCCTTGTATTGACCTCCCCTGACACAAATGCATACATACAAATTTCTCACTTAAAATGGGCTTGTGCTAGACAATATTTTTCGCTCTCATTTCCAAGCATGTCACTTCTTTATTTAACAGCAATTCTGAGTGAATGATGGAAAGTGGAAAAAAACAGTTCTTTTTAGAAGCTAAATGTGATGTTGCTGTCATTTTTACAGTTCTTACTAAAGAAATTAAGTTTTCATTCTTTTAAAAAAGCGATAGTATTGCTTTGACCTGAAGCCAAACCAGTAACAATATAAGGTAATGCTATAATACAATACAGATGTCAAAAATTAAGGAATGATGCTGATTTCCTAATACTCTAGATATTTAACATAAGCATGCTTGAGGTGTCCAGTGAGGCATTCTGCTCACCTTTGCCTGCCAAAGGACCAGGCAAGGTACTGAGCAGTATACAACTTTAAACCATATAACAAAGTTTTCAAGGGGTTTCTATGAAGTTTCTTGGTTCGTTTGCTCTGGGACATAAAACTTCCTGTCCTGCTCCCCAAACCCAGTTTTCTCTCTCTAGCTCAGACTCTGACTTCACCAGCTGACCTGCTCCCTCATGCCTCAATTCACAGGCCACATCAGGGCCAGAACACTCATCCACACTTTTGCCCTTCTATTGGATAGGCCTTTTAGAGATGTTTCCCTCAGTAGGGTATTTTTTGCCAAGTTTCTCCCCTCACCTACTCTACCCCTCAAAAATGCATTTGAAATTAGCTTTTCCTCATTTATGGTGCCTAAACGAATCTCAGCAACTGATGCAAAACCTGAAGAAAAAAGAGAAATATTATATCTATTTTTTATTTTATTATTGCAATCTGCCCACACAATCCAAAGCTACCTCTCAGCCCCTTTTGCCACACTTCCTCAAATGTCCAACACCACTCTCAGCTTAAGACCAGCCCCAAGGTATTTTATTTAATGTTAGAACATTGTCCACTTCATTAGAAGTTGGAAAACCCATAAATAACAGTGAATTCCCTTTACCAGTTTGGTTTCCCATCCCATAAGAAAGAAGTTTCTCCACACTCCCCCTCCACCCACATACCCCTCACTTCTGCAAACACACTCTTTGCATAACCTCATAGCATTAGATGATTCTGAAAGGAACAGCTAGAAGGAAAGGACATTGTCTTTTTATTAGAGACAGGCCATTCATGAACTAAATTGTAGCATTTCTTTAACCTCTTTTATAATATCAGAAGACATTTTATGTAATCCTGAGAGTAATGAAGTGGTAAACTTAGTAGTATCTGAGGACCAGCACAGCTGTAATTAATTTCTGAAATAAGTTTAAGTGTACATATTAATCCTTAATTACGTCTTACAACAGCATACGGTATGTCAGATTTTAGCTTGTTATTTAACACATCAAGCAACTATAGTTGTGTGTGTCTTATATGTTATGAAATGAGATTAGATTTCTCAAGCAGTGCTTTCATTCTGTCTGACATGGCTTAATGTTCTCCCAGCTCTTCTGAAATATGTTCAGTTCAACAGCCTTCAAGAGATGCAACATCTAAGAGCAATGGTAATTTGAGAGACAGAGAACACCTCATTAAAAAAAACATGTGAGTGAGAGAGTTTTGATTGCTCTCCTCATCTGAAGACTGTATTTTCCCAAATGGCAATTTATTTCCTGAAGTATACTGCATAAATACTGCTTAATTGCTCTGTCCTTACTGTGCATGGAGTAAGAGTGCAAGAAGCACCCAGGAGTTGCATATACAGTACAGAAGTATGTGAAGCACTGAGTGCACATGTCTGGGTGCTGATTCAGAGGACAGAAGTGACAACTTAGCAAGCATCTGATCATTCTTGACTCCACGCATCTATTCCTTTATTAAGATTTTAGAGAGATGTAGTTCTTGAGGTTTGCTGGTAATGAACTCTGAAGATCAAAACCACTATATGAATATATATATAGCTAATCCTAATGACAGCTCTTAAAGTTAGGTATTAGTCTCATCTGAGATTAAGAAACAGACACAGATGCTAAATGATTTACCCAAGGTCACTAAGCAAGTTAGTGGCAGAATTGGCAAAGAAAATTCAAGAATGTTATCTTTTAGTCCTGCAATTAGATCATTAGTTTAATTCTCTTTGGATAATTCATCATTAGTCCTCATAAACTGCTAGTAATTTGATTAGCTCATAGACAACTTGTCTTACAGATAGTTTTGCAAGATGCACCAAAAAGATGTATTCCAACTATACTTATCCACAGGAATGGTAACAAGGATCTTCCACAACACAGACAATATGCATTTTCCTTTTTCTCCAACACACACAGAGTACCTGTTTCCAAGATGAGCAAGGGACTTGGGTCAGAGGCAAAGACGTTTGCTTCCTATCTGAAGTGAAAACATCGTGCCACACATTTCCTCTGCTTGCTTTTAATTTTATTTTCATGCTCCTTTCAGAAACATCAAACATTTGGGACAACTTCAAGATCACACAACTGCTAAGAGAAATCTTTGACTGCAGATGGCTATCTCAGAAAATGGGACACAATGTTGCAGGACATCCAAACTTCCCCATGGTAATTGAATCAATTAAGTCAACTGCTTCTTGAGGAATGAGCAGTCCTTTTCTGTCAAGTGACTTGTGTATTTGACAGGAGAGACACTTAGGAGAAAACATTGCTGTAATTTACTTACTAGCCCTGGACTACTACAAGCCCATTCATCCCTCAGCCCTGTCCTACAATTTAGCAGGTATCCTTTGCCAAAAGGAACTCACAAGAGGACAGGGAAATTCTCTGTGCATGAAGAGCATGAGAAGCAAGCCTGGCACTTCAAGGAAACACCAGATCAGTGCTGGGAATGCAAGTGGCATCTGCTTAGTTATGCAGACAGGAAAGGTTCAGAGTGCATGGCCAGCCTGAACTGAAGAAGCGGAACCCACTGATAGAGTACCAGTTGCACCAGAAAGTCTTCTTGCTGGGAAGGTGGGCAGAAGCAGAGATTCAGGATGGGCGATCCAGGAGGTACTCTGCCTGCAGCATATGCTGACCGTACTGCACATCACCTAGATACACCCTGTCCTGCCTCTCACCTTCTTTCCACTTCTACAAAAATGGAAAGTTACTACAAGTTCATGAAGTGCAACTTAATGAGTGGAGTGGCTCATCCTGTATCCTCACGCAACCCAGCAAGATTACTTTTCTGGTAGTGACTTCAAGTTTCTCAAGACAGATGTTTCACATATACCTGCAACAAGTGGCTCTCCTTAAACTATTACAGACAAGAAAGACTTAGTAGAAAATAATTCTTTAGTTTTTTTTTTTTTTTTTTTTTTTAAT